>QANU01024517.1:1121659-1182132 GCA_003254905.1 Nissolia schottii
TTTTTTTTTTTTTTTTTGTAATATGTTGAAATAGCAAAATTGTTACACACGTCGGGAAAGGGGGAATTGCGACTTCAGTTGGATGGTATGAAAAAGGACGTTAAAGAACAAAATGCAAAACTCCGAAGCCCAATAAAGCTACATCGGTTAGGCCCAAACTAACTTCTTCTAATGGAGCCCAACAGAGAGACAGCCTCCGCGATGTTGCCAGCGGTTGACGTTTCTTTCATTTTGAAAGGGAAAAGCGAATTTTGCATTTGAAATTGACACACGCCGCTTCCTCCATTCAACTATTGGCACTCCGCGTTCTTAGACCCAACATTCCTTCTTTCATTCCTATATTCGTATTCCCTCAAAAACAAAACAAAGAAAAAAATCTCCCTAGTTTTATACATTTTGTGCGTTTTTTTCTTCTTCTTCTCAAAAGATTGAAGGAATTCAAATATATGTTCTGTTGATTTCGAAGGATGGTCAGTACAATGGAGGTGATGGATACTAACAACAAGAATGAAAGTTTTCATCTGGTTAAACAGCCGGATCCTGCGGCGGTTGCAACGCCTATTTCCTCCATAGCGGTGGCGTTCGAGGAGCTCGCCAAACGCCTCAAGGGAAGCGGCAAGAACGGTTCCGCCGGAGAAGAAAAACAGCGACACCTTCGATTGGACATCTTTTGCGAAGCATGCTCTCTCGTCTCTGTTCTCTTCAATTCTCTCGGCTTCGCTTTCAAATTCGCCGAATTGGAATACGTCGCCAAGGTTCCTTTTTTATCATTATTTGTTTCTTTAATTTTTCTCTTGGGAGTTTAATCTGCTTTTTGGGTAATTTGGATGCCCTCTCCTAATTTCAATTAAAGATGTAAACTTTAGTTTGTGTATGTGAAATGTCACCGATGGGAAACTTGAATGTCGTAACTTGTATATGGCAATAAACAAATATCATTGCAAAGTTTCCACATTTTCATCCACTTGTGTTTTCCAAATCTTTTCCAATTTGAAAGTTGTGAGTTGTGACATCATATTGAATCTGTAATATTCGATTTGTCTCACGTTGGCATACGTTTTTCCATCCCGTGATGTTTTGTAACTAGAACTTTATTCATGAAGCAATGGAGTTGGTTATTGCTATGTTTGCTTACCACATGTGAATATGTGTGATAATTATTCCCTTGCTTTTGATGGACATAATACATGGAATAAGTTAGACGCTGCATTCTACGTATAATTTTGCAGGCCATCATGCTTGCTTTCATATTTTGTGATCTGCATATATTTTGGCTCTCATTTTGAATTTTCGTTTCGTGTTCTAATGCTATGAATGTATATGATTATATATGGTCAGCTTCATGGACTTGTGGAAGCATCAAAGACATGTGACACTCTGAAGGATGTACTTGATTTTGATATTGCCAGTGACACAGTTAAAACTTCAGGAAGCTTTTCGCGTAACCTGCGCAGAGTTCGCCAGGGGCTTGATCTCATCAAAGCTATATTTGAGCAACTTCTGTCTACTGAGTATGCATTCCTCTTTCTGGATGCATCTTGTCATGGCTCGAGTAACATTTTTCTTTTGTTTATAAAACCTAAATAAGATCCTAAATTATCAACTTTCAGTTTTATTGCAGCAGCGCTCAACGACATTATGGTTGCTTTCATGTCAGTTTTAATTGGTTTTAAGTGCCTGATTTATGGTAGTGACATCTGAATTATCATTTTGCATTTTCAGTGATAGTTCTCTGAAAGAAGTGGCTTCAACAGCTTATGGGCAGGTTTGTGCACCATATCACACATGGGCAGTAAGAACAGCTGTGTATGCTGGGATGTATACACTTCCAACAAGAGAGCAACTTCTGTTCAAGCTCAATGAAACAGGTAACTTGCACCATTTTATTTTGTTCATTGGTTGACTCATTTAAAGTTTCTATCAAATCAAACACATTAATGTGTCTGCCTTGAGGCCACTGTTGACTGATTTATGCAATCAACTATGGCAAGTATACCAGGTCACAAGTAATATGCTAGCAAGAAGGGAATGTGGTTTTCAGGAGAATTGTAACCAAGTACTATATGTCGTTCAGAATAGAGGAAGAAGTTTTACTAAAATTGTTATTATGATTAGGATATTATTTTCTTATACCGGTCCGTCATTATACAGAAAACTGAATTCTGCATAAATGTTATTGCAGAGCAGTCAGCTGAGAAGAGGATGAGAAGGTACATCAATGCCTCAGTTCCAGTCATAGAATACATTGATAAGTTGTACCTTTCTCGAAATATTACGTTGGACTGGTGAAATTATATAAAGGGAGGAAAAGAAAAAGGAAATCCAAAGAGCTGAAGAAGAGGAAGAATCCACTCCACGTCCAATTTTTTTTGTACTTTGATCAGATGTAACTATTATGTTAGTTTTTTGTGGCTACATTGGCACTTTAGGGAGATGCACAAAAACAACAAACTAGGTTTTTACTAATGAAATGATGCTAAATTTTATTTTGTATTTCTGTGTATATATATATACATCATTGGTTTGAAGGACAGAGAAACATTGGTATTAGTCCTGTGAAAGCACAGATAATGAAATGTAGAGGCCGAGTATTCAGGTCATTATTACTGCATATCAAAATAGCTTCTTAACCACTAAAAGATAGCAACATGCCTGTAGTGAAATTTAAGGTTGAATTGATATATACTCATCTATGGTTTGAAGTAAGATTTCTGAAAATACAAATAAAGAAATGTTCACAAATGGTATTCAGTCCACTAAGCAGAACATCGACGTGAGAAATTCATTCCTCGGAAATCATTTCTTCCTCCATCTCTCTATCCATTCATGTTAGATCCCACCACTTTTATATTTCTTAAAGCTTTTTTTAGTGATGCAAGATTTAAGTGGAGGAAGAATCACCCTCCCTAGGATATAAGTAAAACGACAACAAACGAGGAATGATTAACCAATTTAAAGAATCCGATATTAAATCCAGGAGTGAAAAGTATACTAGATTTTTATTGCAAAAGCACATGCTTAAAAGTGCTCATCTTGTGATTCTCACAATAGTACATTGCCCCGCTTACAAACATCCTTCACTGAAAGAAAATTTTCAAAGCTGTTTCTCGCCGTCAAAATCTAGTCAACAGTTCTCGCGATAGCCCCTGTAAATATAACAAAATGAAAATGCACGAAGAGCGCAATATTTTAGGCATTAAGCCAGACATGCTGCCCAAACACAACCGACTCATGATTCGGTGGCGAAGATGACTTGATGTCGAAGAACAGAATGACTACAATGTTAGACTTTCTGGGTTTTCAATGATTTTTGAGAATGTCTGAAGGAAGGCGGCTAAGTCAGCCCCATAAATTATTCGGTGATCAGCTGTTACATTCACCTGAAAAAGAGAGATCACACCATATTATTCGATCTTTAGATTAAAAAAATAACTATAACTCCGTACATGTGTATGTCTGAACTCTGAAGTAGAAAACAATCCCCCGAGTCACACACATCTGAATCACGCGTTTGTTCTACTGCTTCTTAAGACAAGCCAAAAAACACACACTAATATACGTCGTATCCACCTCATTATATGATTGTCACCAGCAGAAGACCACACACAAAACGTTCTATATCTATTTTTCCAACTAAGTGATGACTGATGAATACCAAGTCAAATATTTATAAAATTTCAATATAGTAATGTAGCTATGCATTTTAGTAGAAAAAGGATACAAGGACTTATTGTTTCTTTCAGAATCTCAAAATTTAACACACGCTACCGGTGTTTGTGCCTTTTCTATTACATATAATTCCTTGAACATGAAACACGATTTTCTGACATTCACATGATAGATGATAGATTGTATATTCATACTAACCGCAATAATTAAACTATTAAAAAGTGGTCCATAGTTAGAGGATGGGACGTACGGCAAAGAAAGTGGAGAAAACATACAAGGTTGTAGCCTATAATGGTCTCGAATGTTTAAAAAAGAAAACAAAAATTTTCAAATTTTGTAAACTGGACTTTGTGTAGCTTTACAACCTCTACTCAAAGGGCATTTCAGTTTTCACTGAAAATGGAGACCATGTCATTGTATTCAAATGATGGTTTGCAGACATCCCTAAGCATAGTGTCTAGGTGAACCCCCCAATGAAGACTCCAAATTCATTTGCAGAGATTTTAAGGAAAAAAAAACACTAGAGAGAAATGCTGTGGTTATGTCCTTTAAGTGGATGAGTACAATATTGGAAGTTGAAACACCTTAGATGACATGAAAGGGAAACAAGTCCAATCATTTACTTTGTCAAGGATCATAGCAGAGGGGATGGAAGAATAGATTCTGCGTATATTAGTATTTTAGATGCACCTTAGCTAAAAGTAATCAATCAAACATATTAGTATTTTAGGTGCACCTTAGCTACTAGTAATCAATCAAACTATCTGCCTAAGGTTCCTGTGTCAGCTAGCATGATCAAGAAACCAAGAAGAAGAGTAAAAAGTTGATGTTACAGGTCAGATAATATTGGTTATAGGAAGCCTTTGGAAGGCAGAAAACCAACAAAACAGAAATTTCAGAGCACAAACATACAGAGGTTATTCTTAGTCATGCCTGTAGTCCAGAAAATAATTCAAATAAAAAGGCATCATGGCGTAGATTTAAGACAGATCCATCGAATTAACTCCTAAGAAAAATGAAAAAATGTATATTCTTGAATTATAACAAGGTGCAGATGCAATCCAAAATTTTTAGGCATTTCCCACTGAATCAACTCCTCACAGAAATGTAGTTGGGCAGAGGTAATCTAATAAGCTATTCCCCTAGAATTAACCCTTCAGAAAAATATGCAGTCTAACACCATGAAATCGCAATCTAAGGTTTATGTCTTAATATGATGACTGTGGTGCATTGAAAAAAATATGTTGTTTCCTCATAAGTGTTTTAAAACTTTGCATTCACCTAGGCTCCATCTGTTGTTCTAAGCAAAACTGCATAACTACATGAAAGTAAAAACATATGTATACATCAATTGACTCACCATCATTTTATTTTTCACCCTGAAGAATCCATCTGCATCAGACAGAACAGTAGGCTTTGATGCTCCAACAGCCATGATAGCCCCCTGAAAACAAATGCAAAGTTCAACAAAACTGACAAAATTTCAAGCTTCAACAAAATGAGCAAGATAATCTCTTAAATTAATAGTTAGAGCTCATCACTCACCTGCCCTGGAGGAAGTATGGCATCAAATCTGTCAACTCCAAACATGCCCAAATTGGAAAGCGTAAAAGTTCCTGCAGGCACAATTAAATGTGGGTTAGATGATCAAAGATCCATGAAGAACAAATAGCAAAAAGAATAAAAAGGACAAATAATAAGAAACCTGAATTATACTCATGAGGCTGCAATTGCTTTGCACGAGCTTTATCCACTAGCTCTTTCCACTTTTGGGACAACAGATACAAGTCCAACTGCAACAACAACACACGTAGCCAAAATTAACTTGAAATCACAAAACACAAATTGCTGCATTCACCACAAGAAGTCAAAATTGTAATCCAGGATTCAGAAAATCAATAGACCTTATCCGCATCCTGAAGTACAGGGGTTATCAAACCGCCATTGATTGCCACAGCAACAGCGACGTTAATGTTGCTATTATAGGCAAAATTCTTCCCGTCTTTGCAACTGGCATTGACTACCGGATGCTGAACAAGCGCCATTGCAGCAGCCTTGACCAAAATTGCCGTCATAGTCACACCCTTCGGTTTCACCTGAACAAGTAACAAAAAAATGCAACAACGTAAAATATCAAATCAAACACCCAAAAATCCAAAAACTAAACATTGGTATAGTGTTAACATGCATATTCAATTATTCATACCCTCTCATAGAGAGCGTCAAGGGCATCAGTGGTCACAGGATATCCAACACGGAAGGTAGGCACATATAGACTCTCCACCATGTTCTTGGCAACCGCAGATTGCATTGTCGTGAGAGGAACAGCGCTAGATCCCGGAATCGGAGGCGGCACTACCGGAGCACCAGCAGCAGCTTTTGCCGGAGCTGAAGTCACCTGAGGAGGAGGAGCCGGAGAAGGAACCGCCGGAGCTACATTACTCTTCGATGGCGCGATCCCCGCAGTGGCCTCCACGTCTGCAGGAGTAATCCGGCCGAAGGGACCGGTCCCGACGACGGATGCAATGTCGACCTTGTGCTGCTTCGCGAGCTTCTTCGCCTGAGGCGTGGCCACGGCCTTCCTCGGACCGTCGGAAACCGCCGCGGGAGGCGGAGGAGACGGCTGAGATATAGCGGGAGCTGGATTGGAGGTTTCGACGGGCGGAGAGGGAGCAAATGAGGAAGAACCGGAGGATTGGGATTTGGCGGCTTTCGATTTGGCTTCGGCGACTTCTTCTTCTGTCTCGGCGAGGAAGGCAATGGGGGCTCCGACGGGGGCGGATTGGCCGTCGGGAACGATGATGGCGGCGAGGATGCCGTCATAGAAGGTCTCGACGTCCATATCGGCCTTATCGGACTCAACGACGACGACGCTGTCGCCCTTGGATAGGGTTTCGCCCTCTGATTTGATCCAGGAGACGATCTTGCCCTCGGTCATGGTGGAGCTGAGGGCGGGCATGAAGATCTCTCGGATCTTGGATTGGACGGAGAGGGAGGAGAGGCGGCGGCGAGGGATTGGGAGGAAGAAGCGGCGAGGAGATGGGAGGAGAGAGTCGGAGAGGGAAGAGGAGAATGAGAGGGTGGAGGAGGAGTTGTTGGAAATGAACGGAGATGAAGATGAAGAATACGCCATTTGCGCTTGGGAATGGGAAAATGAATGAAGAAGAAGAAGAAGAAGAGAATGAATGAATGAATGGAGAAGGTTGGGAGTTAGGAAGGAGGAGGCGGAGAAGACGAGGGAGTTGGTTTGGTTGCACTGCTTTGCTTTTTTTGCTTCACTGTGTTTTCATCACCCCCCCCTGCACTTACCTTTTTCTTTTCTTTTCTCCTCTTAGTCGCATTAACCCCTAACTTAATTTGATTTGGGGTATATAAATAAACGTATGACTTAAAGCTGTGTTTGATTGATGATAATACAGCACACAAATAGAATGACAAAATTCTGCTTCGTTATGAATTCCGCATCTTTATTTTGTTGGCATGGAATAAGGATAGAGAAAGAGTTTAATGCAATTAAAAAAATATTTAAAAAATATTTTAAATTTTTTGTCATGTTTTCATATTTTATCATCATAAAATTATAAATGATATATATATAATAAATTCTATCTTGTGTATTATCACCAAATAAGATATAAAATTGACATTTAATCTTATATTTTATGTTTTTGTCACCGTATCTTTATATTTTAATTTTGTCTTAACAAATACACACAATTTAAAGGTTAATAGTCCAATTTTGTATGTGATTTTTTATTGACAAATTTGGTCTAGATACCATTTCTTTTTAGTTTAATGTTTATATGTTGTCCTTATGAATAAATTTTACATTGTTATCTAATTATAGGTGTGTCATCTTTCGAAGAAGTACTCATTTTAGTAATTAAAAATATAAGCATAAGTAACTTTTATTCTTAAATTTTAATTTAAAATGAGCTTATTTAGTCTTTAAAAATGTAGATCATGAGTTAAGTTAGTCATTCACTCAATTTCTATTAGTATGATGTCATTTTTAGCTTATGTGTCAAGATAAGGGACATGTAAACATTTTTACAAGGTGTCTACGGTGATATGACAAAATTTTGTTGGTTATAACATGTGAGTGAGGAAGAAGAATAAAAAAGGTTTAAGAAAATTGAGGCTTTAGTTAGATAAAAAAATAATAATTGAGTCAATTTAGGCTAAACTACTACTAAACTATGTCATTTTGATAAGTGTCATGCAAAGCCGTTAACATAAAATTTAAGGTGATGTATCAAGCGTCATAACGAAAATAGGTTGAGTGACTAACTTTAATATTCACGACTTGCACTTTCAAAAACAAAATACACTCAATTTAAAATTTAGAGATAAAAGTTAATTATGCTTACACTTTAATTGCTAAAGTGAACATTTTCCCAACATCTTTATAACGTGTTATAAAAAAAAAAAAAGGAAAAAAAAGAGTAACATAGAATGAAGAGATGAAGAGAAAAAAAATGATAATATTAATAGTTTCTGTTGAGTGTTTTACATTAACCCCCAAATAAGTATTTACATACAAAGATTGCGATAAACAATATCACACCAAAATTCTATTATGTTAAAATATATTTATCTAATCGAATAATAATAAAGTTATGATAAGGATACTGTTCTATGGTAATTATAAAGGAAACATATTACCTAACAACGGATCTCAATATGGGATAAGGGAACCTGTTAGGGTAGGGAAATTGCAATGCGGACGTGGATGGTTCTCTAGTGCATGAATTTAGGCAACAGTAAGTGGCGGATCCATAAAATTTTGACTATGGTTGCAAGACTACATAAACATAAATTACATAATTATAATTTAGGCATAAAAATATTAATTCTTAATGACAAAATCAATTTACAGTTATTTAATTCTTGTTTTCATTTTTTTTTTCTTCAAAATGTTGAATGTTTCATTTTATATGCATGCTATCAAACATTTATTCAACATTTCATCTTTCACGTCATTATAATATCAATCCTTTATGACATTCATAGCAAAAAGTGTTCTTTATTCAACTTATGTAGTTAATATATGCAAAATCAAAATTATCTTCAAAAGAATAAACATAACAAAATAAACAATATATTTTATAGTCTCAATTAACTTGTGAGGTTACTTGTCTCATTTACATTTATTGAGATATGCTCATCAAAATACACATCCGATATAAAATTTCTTAAGTTGACTATTGAATGCCAGAAAAATGAGTAGAAAAAAACTTAGATGGATAAAGTTGAGCTAAGTGAATAAATCTGACGTATAAGCAAACTACACAAGTCTTAATTTTTTTGCTTCTTGCTTTTTAAATTTTAAAAATAATTTTGTGGATAATAAATTATTAAAATATAATATTCATGTAGTGTAAGAGTGGGACAAACTTGGTCAAATAATGGGGCAAAACTATGTATACATTTATATATTAGTAGTAAATTCAAAATTTTTACTCTTTCCTGCTTAGATTCGCCCTTGACAATGGCAGCGGGTTACTGTAATGACACTCTGACGCCCAAGTTAAGATGAGAAGGATTTAGGGTTTTAATATGAGTTAACGTGAATGTGCTACCTTAGGGTTAGATTTCACTCTCTTGATATACCCAAGTTCGTTATCTAACTCGCAACTCACACACGTGGTTATATGAGGTAGGGTATGTTAAGTAGATCCTGTGAATCATGCGAATTTGTTAAGAGTGTGACCCAAGTTACGAGTTGTGCGTTTCTGAACTCAAACTTCTTTGAGCTTAAGTGGAATGAGTGAGCCTTGTATTGGGCCTATTTGGGGCTAAGATTTATATCCATAATAGATAATCCTATCGCAGCAACTGAGTTCACACAAACCAGTAAACTACTACTTATGAATTGTTTTTTATTCTTATGAGTGAGGATCCAACTTACACCAACATGGTTAAGGGACAAAGTGAACTACAACCGTGCCACATATTGAATACAAATGGTTTTTTTGGTTTTCTATTAAATTAATTCAATAAGGGTATTTTAAGTCATTTGGAGTGTATTTTTTGTCTTATCTCTATTAAACCAAACAAGATACAGATACAAATAAATGTGTCTTGTATATCACCACTAAACAGAATACAATACTGACTAGCCCTCTTATTTTTATGTCTCTGTCCTCATGCCTATGTATTATTGTCTTGTCACAACAACCAAACGCAGCCAAAAGGAGGTCGTCGCTATCTTATCATACGGGTTCCTAGCGTCAATGGAAATGTCAGCAGTGGACTTGCAAGGGACTTTGATGACAAATTCAATAACCATTTTAGGTGAATTATAGGGTGACAAGTAACGTACTTGTGATGACCCAAAAAAGGGGGGAGCACGTCTCATACAAGACGTGTAGTATCTTGCGTGAGACACTGTTTACAAGGGCTAAACGTCATTTTTGGAGCTTCATCTCACGTGAGATGAATTGTGTCTCGTGCAAGACGTGTGTTTTGGAGTCCCACATCGGTGGTAGCAATAGATGGAAGTATCCTCCCCCTTATGTATAGAAGCTTCCCGTAAGTGTTTAGACTTGCTAATTCACCTAAGAGCTTGAGAGGTTTCACTTTTCTAAGACTTTTCACTCCAGTTATTTTTATTTCTTTTCTCATTCTCATTTTTCGTTTGTGGGGAAGCAATGTCTCCACGTAGGGTGTCAGGAGCTCCTACCTTAGTGTTCCTTAGCAATCAACCATTCCAGGTAAGTGATTTTTTTCATGGTCTATTTTAGATCGCGTATTTATTTTTAAAGTTATTTAATTATTTATTTTTAAAATTATTTTATTTATGAATTTAGTTATTAATTAAGTTATTAATTAGTATTTCTTTATTTATGAAATCAGTTAGATATTATTTAATTAGTTATTTCTTTATAATTATTTATTTAGAAACTATTTATTTATAAAGTAGATAGTTACAAAAATATTTATAAAACTATTTTAAAAAGTCATGAAACTAATTTAGAACCACATATGACCACATGTTTTATTGCATTAAATAAAGTCATGTTGCGTGTGTATGATTAATATTAAGTGATATAAATATTTACATGCGTAGAATTGTTTGATTAAACTTAGTAGAAACTTTTAAAATATTTTGGTTAAGGAAAGATTATGGTGGGAGAACATTTCTCTTAAGGAAATGTTTTGGTTAGGACAAGAATTGGTATTTAAGCTGTCCATTGTAACGTACCTTTCTTACTTGGAAACCTCCATAAGCATGATATCTTAGTTTATATATATATATATATATATATATATATATATATATATATATTTTCAAGATAAAATATTTAATAATATTAAGTCATGTTATGTTATCAGTATCAGTTAAAGGATTATGTTATTATGATCATATTATGTTATATATTTAAATTGTTTTCATGGGAGTATATCTAGGATAGAATAGTAAGTCAACGACAACCTATGTCGACCCTGGTATACATTATACAATCGTAAAGTATAATAAGATTCATATAGATTTAGGATAAGACCGTAAAGCCTGGACATAGCAACCTGTGATGTTCGCTGTCATGTATCACGTAGATTAGGACTAAGTACTAACTATCAAGAATCTATGAACTTGGATAGTGTGTTCCAATTATCGTGACCTAAATACTTGGGTAATGCGTAAAGACTAACTATCAAAAATCTATGGTCTCGAGTAGTGTATCCTCAACTATCGTAGACTAGATACTTTGGTAGTGCGTCAAGAATAGTGCATTATAAGCGAGATTGTAATGCTTAGAACGTTTATCTAGAGAACTCTCAACTGAATTATGTTTTCAAATGCTTTATGTACTATTTATTATTATAAAAATGGTTTATGCATGTTGTATATTATGTATTGCATCTGCATGTCATGTTTTTGAAGTGTCCAATGTCGCCGTGCGGGCGGCCATTGGTTGAGACTCTTCCCAGAGTTTTCACCCCTCAACCTCTCCCTTCTAGTTATAGGTTACGAAGAAGAGTAGCAGTGCATGGACATTATGGTTAGTTCAACAACGTTAGAATCCAAGAGTCAACAGTTCACCTTGAGGTGAAACTACCTATAGGAATTATGTGACGACCCTTAGAAGGAAAAAAAAAAGGAACATGTCTCGCTCGAAACGTGTAATGTCTCGTGCGAGATGCATGTTGGGCGCGTTGCAGCGCCTAGGGAGCGTTATAGTGGCACGAAAATTAGTCACACATCGATAGTAGCAATAGAAAGGGGCCTCTTCTTTCCCTATATACAGAAGCTTCTTGAGAGTGTTTATACTTGCTAATTCACTCAAGAACTTGAGAGATCTCACTTTTGTGAGACTTTTCGCTCCAATTATTTTTATTTCTTCTCTCCCTCTCATTTTTCGTTTGTGGGGAAGCAGTGCCTCTACGTAGGGTGTCAGGAAATCCCAACTTAGTGCTTCTTAGCGGTTAGCTATTTTAAAGTGAGTGACTTTCTTCACAGTCTATTTTAGACCACATATTTATTTTTAAAGTTATTTATTTATTTATTTTAATAATTATTTTATTTATGCATGTTTTATAAAATCTTAGGAGGTAGAATTTATTATTTTATTTTATGTATTTATGAAGTTAGTTATTATTAAGAATTTTTTATTTAATCAGTTATTAATAAAGTTATTTAATTAGTTATTTTCTTATGATTATTTATTTAGAAAATCTTTATTGATGAAGTGGATATTTACGAAACTATTTTAGAAAATCATAAAACTATTTTAGAATCACATGGGACCACAAGTTTTATTGCATTAAATAAAGTCATGTTGCGTGTGTATGATTAGTATTAAGTGATATAGATATTCATATTGTTTGGTTAAACATTTAACAAAAGATTACGGTTAAGGAAAGATTTATGGTGAACTGGCTAGGACAAGACTTGGTATTTAAGTTATCCATTATGACGCACCTCTTTTACCTGGGAATCTCCCTAAGCATGGGGTCTTAGTTTATCTATATTTTTCCAAGATAAAACATTTAATAATATTAAGTCATGTTATGTTGTCAGTATCAGTTAAATAATTATGTTATTATGATCATGTCATGTTATGTATTTAAACTATTTTCATAAGAGTTATATCTATGATGGAACTGTAAGTTAGCGACAACCTACATTGACCTTGGTATATCTTATACGATCGTAAAGTAGAATAAGATTCATGTAGATTTAGGGCAAGACCGTAAAGCTTGGACATGACAGCCCGTGATGCCCGATGTCATGTAGATTATGGCAAGACCGTAAAGCCCGGACATTTCAGGAACTAAACCATAATGCTCAGAATGTCTATCTAGAGAACTTCTCAACTGAATTATGTTTTCAAATGCTTTTATGTATTAGTTATTATTATAGAAATGTTTTTATGCTTGTTATATATATATATATATATATATATATATATATATTATGTATTGCATTTGCATGTCATGTTTTCAAACTGTCTCGTGTTACCGTGCGGACGACCATTCATTGAGACTGTTTGTCACACCCCAACTTAGGGCGCGATTGGCACTCAAGGGATTAGTTCTCTTACGAAGCCTCTGGAATGCTTTTTCGTCAAAACATGCACTTTAACTTTAATTAAAACAAATTAAACCTTTATTTTTTGAATAAACAAAAACTCTTTTACATTAAACATAAATATACATATATATGATAAAATACGCGACTAGTCTGAAGATCCTGCCTGTATACAATTGAAGCACTGTAGACATGACTTGATTACAAAATAGAAATAAGACTAACAATTCCTATGGATGGCTTTACCTCAACATGAATAACTGTTGACTCTTGGATTCTGATGCCATTCACTAACCGTAAAATCCATGCTCTGCTACGCTGCTTCATGACCTGTAACTGGAGGGGGAGGTTGGGGGGTGAGAACTCTTGGAGGAGTCTCAGCAGATGACTGTCCACACGGTGACATGGGATACTTAAAAAACCATGGCATATAGATGCAATATATAATATATAACAAGCATAAAATATTTTTATAATAATAACTAATACATAAAAATAATTGAAAACATAACCAATTAGGGAGTTCTCTAGATAGACGATCTAAACATTACAATTTCGCTTTATGATGCATTATCCTTGATGCACTACTTAAGTTTCTAGGCTACGACAATTGGGGATACACTGCCCGGGACCATAAATTCCTAATAGTTAGTCTTGACGCATTACCCAAGTACCTAGGTCAAAACAGTTGGGGCTACATTGCTCGAGACCATAAATTCCTGATAGTTAGTCCTAATCTACACGATACATGACACCAGACATCATGGGCTGCCATGTCCGAGCTTTACAGTCTTGCCCTAAATTTACATGAATCTTATTCTTCTTTACGATCGTACAAGGTATACTAGAGTCAATGTAGGCTGTTGTTGACTTACAGTTCTATCCTAGATACACTCCCTTGAAAACAGTTTTAAATACATAACATAACATGATAACAGAATCCTTTAACTGATACTGATAGCATAACATGACTTAATATCTTTACGTGTTTTATCTTAGAAAAATAAAGGTAAACTAAGATCTAATGCTTATGGAGGTTCTCAGGTAAGAGAGGTGCGTCACAATGGACATCTTAAGTCCCAAGTCTTGTCCTTAGCCAGAACCTTTCCTTAACATAAGTCTTTTCAGACCAGAATCTTTCCTTAGTCATGATCTTTTATTAAGGATTTAACTAAACAATATGAATATCTATATCACTTAATACTAATAATACACACACAACATGAATATATTTTATTCAATAAAATATGTGGTCCCATGTGATTCTAAAATAGTTTCATGATTTTCTAAAATGGCTTCGTAAATATCTATTTCATAAATAAAGAATTTCTAAATAAATATCATGAGAAAATATCTAATTAAATAAAAGAATAACTAACTTCATAAATACATAAATAAAATAATAAATTTCACTTCCTAGGATTTTATAAAATATGCATAAATAAAATAATGTTAAAATAAATAAATAACTTCAAAATAAATATATAGTCTAAAATAGACTGTGAAGAAAGCCACTCATCTTAAAATGTCTGACCGCTAAGGAGCACTAAGTTGGGAGCTCTTGACACCCTACGTGGAGACATTGCTTCCCCACGAATGGAAGACGAGAGGGAGAAAAGAAATAAATAGATAACTGGACCGAAAAGTCTCACAAAAGTGAGACCTCTCAAGTTCTAGAGTAAATTAGAAAGCCTAAACACTCACGAAAAGCCTCCATATATAAGGGGATGAGGAAACCCCCTTTTATCGATCTAAACAATGTGGGACTAATTCTCGTACTCGTCTCGCGTGAGATGAACCCATGTGAACATCATCTCGTGCGAGATGAGTTTTAGAAACCACTTTTACTCTCCTGCGACATCATCTTGTGCGAGATGTCTCCCCCCTTTTTTCTTCTTCTAAGGGTCGTCACATTTTTTCCAGAGTTTTCACCCCTCAACCTCCCATTCCAGTTACAGGTTCCGAAGCAAAGTAGCAGTGCATGATGTTTATGGTCAGTCCAACAACGTCAGAATCCAAGAGTCAGCATTTCACCTTGAGGTGAAGCTACCTGTAGGAATTGTTAGTCTTATTTTTATTTTGAAATTGAGTTATGTCTAGAGAGCTCCAATTGTATACAAAGTGATAACCTTTAAAAAAAAAGGTCACGTCTCGTATGAGACACTTCAGCATCTCGCACGAGTTGCAGAACAGGTTATGTCTCGCACGAGACATAAGCAACTTGTGCGAGACACGGGCCGAACTTAGCTCCGCATTTTTTTTTATTTGGATTCTCATTTTGGGGCTTGACCCGCTCCTTTGGTGATCATTTCTCCTATAGATAAAGCTCTCCTCGCCTATTCCAATTCGCTCAGAGCTTTAGATTCTTCTTCTCTCTTAGAACGAGTTTCTGCTCACTTTTCTTATCTCCCTCTTGTGAGACACAAAGTTTTCACCTAGGTAGGTAGCAAGTCCTTTTTAGGGTGACCTAAGGCAGTAGGCCCTGGTAATGCCACCGCGGTGGTGGTTGCCCATAGCGATCCACAAGATGTCGTGGCAATGCCAAAACGTCGTAGCGATGCCAGATTGCTACTGCAGGGCTTACTAGTTAAAAGATTTCTTTATGGGTTTCTGATAGTGGTTTATGTTGACCATTTCAGGTGCCAACAACACACCGCTTGGAATCCCCAATGCCGACATTCCTCCTTTTCGCGATATTCTAGGTGAATGGCGGTCCCGATGCATCGATGGTTCCACTTTGGTGGTCCATCTATAGAGTCAGTTATGCTTATAACATGCTAGTAGTTAGTTAGATATTTATATACATGCTCAGTAGATGCTATGCTTATGTGATATATTATATGACATGTATTTATGCTTATGTTATGATATGCTATGCTTTGCCATGATTTGTTAGGACACAGACATAGACCTATAGACATGATACCCCTTATAATTGCTTGGTTAGGATTATATAATAAGACTTTAATAGATGAGTCGGAGGCTACAGGAAGGACTTCACTACCAAAATCACCAACAGGGAGTTATTTTAAATTTCTAGCACCTTACTTTGATTTTTCCTTATTTCGGTTTTATATTTCAGCAGTTAGTTTAATATTTTAGTTTGTCAATTAGGTATGTTTTGTGCATAATCTTGTTTGTTTGAGAGTTCACTTACAAAGTACTAGTTACTTTACATTAGAATGATGCATGAATAATAAGATAATTACATGAATTGAATTGATTCATAATAAGAAAAGCAGAAATCCAGGATAGATTCATTGTGATTGCACTCACAGATACCATAACATGTCCATGTGCATTTTTCTATGTGAATGCATAAGCATAACCTTGAAAATGTTTTGAAATCAAGGAGATTAGACCTGAACCAGGTGAGGGAGTCGAACCTAAACACTAGAAAGATAGAGAGAATCATCATTGTTTTGTACAGTTGAATTTGTTTGAGTCTCTGATTTCGGTAATTATATGGAAATGATGGGAAAAGATCAAGGCATTCTGTTCATTAGCACTAATAACCACCTGGCCAAATAGCCTACCTTGATTAAGAATAGCCATTGCTACCCCAATTGAGCTTAACGTGAGAAATTTATTGATTGATGCATAATCCCTGAGCCTTAAAAGGAAAAATAATGACTTCCCTTAATTTCTAAATTAAAAGAGCATTGTATTGGGTTATGCGCAAATGTTCAAGTTAGAGAAGATAAGGTAATTGGCAAAGGTGATATTCAAGTTATCAAACTTGTGTGAAGAAAGAAAGAAAAATAGTTGAAACAAGTTTGAAATTGGTGGAACAGAAGAAAAAATTGTGCTGAATATGAAAAACCTTGTTCTCAATCTTATAAAAGAAAAAATGAAGCACATAGAGAAAAGGATTGAGGAAATGGTGAAAAAAGAAAGAAAAGGAAAAAGGAAAAAGGGTTGAAAATGAAGTTTGTGTAAGAAAAGGAGAGATTGGTGAAGATTGCTCTCTTGATTAGAAAATATTTGCATATCCAGAAAAACCAATGTTCTTTGAAGCCGTCCACATTACAACCCTTAAAAAGTCCTTAAGTGATCCTTGAATGACCATCCAATCATTTTGATTGTTGAGACATGTAACGAATTTGATTTGTTGTAATTTAATGGTTGATATTAAGAGAAACACTTACCTTATCTGTCGACAATACAGATTGAGCGAATACTTGAAAATTTTCCTTGATTGAAAAAGCATTGAATAGTGTGAGTTGTTTATGGCATTCATGGTAATGGTGCATTTGATCATTGTTAAGGTTATTATTTTGTGCATCACAGGTCTTGATTGGTTTTGAAGCTTGGTTATAAAAAATGTAACAATTGATTGTTCATGAGCATCATTCTTATTGTAAAAGTATTGTAAATGGATTTTTGGAGACTAGTACGTTTTGTTTGAGGACAAACAAAGTCTTAAGTTAGGGAGAGTTGATAAGTGTCATATTTTGATGTTTTCATAGGTTAGAATGACACTTATATGAATTGTTTAATATGGATTTACTAGCCAAATTTCCCATTTTTGGTATAAATTTAGTATACTTCAAGAGAATGGATGCATAGGTGTAAAATGATGTATTTCTTATCAATTTCCCATACAGATAAGATGCATAAATCAAAGAGAATGCAAGCAAGAAGAAATGAAGGAAAAAGTAAGCTTCAGTCCGCTCGGCGCCTCCTCAAGGCCGCTGAGCAAACTCTGTCTCCAAGTGAGCTTGCTTAAGAGTGAAGTAACTTCAAGGTAAAGAAATCTCAAATCTAGCAAGTTGCTTAACAACCCCCTAAAACCGCTCAGCGATCTGTGTTTTAATTTCTCTATAAATAGAACACGAACTCAACTCAGGGGGGCATCATTCATAACTTTGACATAGAGAACGGAGAGGACACCGAAGGAAAACAGAGAAGAAGCCAAGAGCTTTCAAGGAGCACGGTGTAACATCCCCGTTCTTTCCTTAGCAAAATCTCGCTAGATAAATACATAGAGATATCTATATTTGGTTGAACCATTGGAATTATGAACTCTTGGGATTAAAATTTTTTGTAGGAAAAATCCTGATCGCTTTCTTAAAATTCTACAGACACTAAAACAAACCCTTATTATCTTCAGAGCATAACCCTACGTCTAAGGTATCCGTAAAGGGTACGGCTACAGATAAGAATCCACAAATACTTTAAGTGAACCTAGATTAACCTTTAGGAAGATTAGGAGATCACAAGGACGTGATCAAAATATTTTTAGAATAGCCGTATGCGAAGTACCGAGACCGGAAACGAGAAAAACTGATCAAAATTGATTTGCCGGAGCCCAAAAATTTTCAGCCACAAAACCGGCCATGAGACATCAAAACACATGGCCAAGAATGTAGCCAAGTGTGGTCAAGAGTCAAAAGTCATGGTGAGTCATGAAAATGATATTTAAGAAAAAGACAAAATAAGGGCATTTTGGAAATTTTGCCCCCAAGGGCAAAATTGGAAAGAGATTTTCGGCCAAAGGCCTATAAATACCCGCCAAACCAGAATTTTGAGTAGAAAATTGGAAATCTTGGCCAAAATCTGTCCAATTTTACATTTAGTTATTTTACTGTCCAAAAACCTTATCTCGGAGACTTTTCCTCACGAGACCTAACTTAAGCTTCCTAAACCCTAACCTCACAAATTCTTCTAGAATCTTGGAGGACTCTCTTGTAAATCTATTCTAAGGTTAAGAGGTTGGACATAACCAAGCAAGGTGGGATTCTGCACAAACTGACTGCAGCAAGTGCATAAACGTGGGTAAACCGACATAATCACTGTCTATGTGATTTAGGATGTGTTGAGCTGTGTTTTGTGTTAGAAAACCTGTGTTTAGGATTCCTTTTATGTGACTTTGATGTATATATATATTGTTGATGATTTTCTAGATCTGTTGGTACTGTCTGTGCTTCTGTCAAAACTTAGGAAAGCTTAAGACCGAAATAGGCATATGACACGGTTTTGTTGGGAACTGTATGCTGAGATTTTTATCATAAAAAAAATAATGTTATTTTTGTATTCTACACGAAAAATTGAGTGGGGACGTCAAGTTTTATGATTTTTGGAGTCCCCAATGAATTTCTCAGCAAACAGGCAGAAAATAGGGTTTTATGACAAAGGGCAAAATGGGAATTTCACGTGTTTGGGCTGAAAAACTGGGTTGGTTTTCAGAAAATATGGGTTTGAAACTATCAAAAACCTTAAGGGCAAGTTTTGAGTCCATCGAGTTTTTGAGAACAAAAATTCCAAAGAAAACAGGGCGTTTACGGGGGCGAAATGGTAATTTTGGGAGAAAGGGTAGAATTGGAATTTCGTGATGCTGAGGTCAGAATTTGGGTTTTTAAACATGATAAATGATCTTAGGACTATCAAGAACCTTGGGAAAGGTCTGGACCCCTCCGGTTTATGATAACTAATTTCTGACAAAAACCAGATGACTGTTTTGCTAGTCGCTAGATTTACGTTGGTTAGGTTTAAGAAATGTTTGAGTATGGGATTATATTTCCTATATGATTGACGTTATGGGTTATGGAGAGTTAGCAATATTATATGGTTGAGGTTATGAGTTATGGGAGGTTATATGTTACATGATGTGATATATGATGAAGATGATGACATGAGACATTGAGTTGTAATTGCTATATATATATGATTGCTTTAAGATGATGATGAACTATGTGTATTATATATGAACTGTGCACATGATGATGATGAGAGAAAACCCCCTCTAAAAGGGCCCAAGCTCGGTTTTTGGGGAAGGTCTAAGTCCCGGTCGAGTCCAAGGTCTGACCCCAACGCCATCCAAGGGTGGTAACCTCGGCCGTGGTTGGCGATTATTCAGGGTCAAGACCCTTCAGGTGAGGCGCTACCTGGTCACTATGATGCGGGTTGTAAGCATGGTTATAGCCGTGTGGCCACCGCTATAAGGGACGAGGGCAAATATGCTTATAAGGCCAGCCTTGTAAAGCATACGTATAAGTAGATGCCAGCTGAAGCTTATACCAGTTTTCAGAAATGAGATTCTTGCAGTAGTAAAGCTATGTTAACTATGTGAAAGTATATGTCTAGGAGTTAGATTAGAGAACAGACGAAGTAGTTAATGGAAGTATAGGTTCCCTAATCACCTAGTAATATAGATAAAGCTGCTCAGGCTTAGTAAGGACATTAATAACTAGTAAGGCTTAGTATAACCGTGACACTTAGAGATCCCTGAGCGGCCTGGATAATAAATGAGAAAAGAAATACCCAGATCCCATGGTTTCCCACTGAAAGTGCTAGGTTCTCACCCCACTCATTCATGACTCCAGGATTCGAGGCGGAGCAAGAAGTCGGACAGAACGAAGAGGAGCAATACCCAGAGGAAAGGGCCGAATAATAGGCTTGTACTTAGTAGACTCTATGTGACAGTACTACTTTTGTGTTAAATACTTGTACGTGATAGCTATAATAGTACATGTGTATCTGGTTGTGAATATATGATATGGACCAATGGTTGGTACTAGGTTTAATTATTGGTATCCCTTCTAATGTCAATTAAACATGTTGCATTACTATTCACATTATATGTTCTACGAATACAAGGCTCTACTTTATACCATAAGCTATATAAAATAAAGTTTAAAATCGGTCCGTATTTTCTAAGTAATTATACTTTCAAACGTTTAATTGGGACTAAGTATTATCCCAATCAAAGCAGATAACAACTTAGTAAGCAAGTTTGCGACTTAAGCGTAGACTAGCTAACTAGGGTGTTACACACGGCGGCACTCACCATGGCAACGTGAGAACGTGTCATGGTGAGTGTCCATCACCTTGCCCTTTGATTTCTTCTTGTAAATGGATAGTTAATCCTCTTATTGTTGGGATTTTGATGAGTATTATGGTTTGATTGTATCCATTTTAACTTTTTGATATATGAAGTTATTGATTTCTATGATTTGCATGGTTTGATCTTACACTTAATGCTTGTTTTAGCATGATCAACTAGAACTTGATTTAAGATTTGACTTTATGCACGAGAGCGACATCGTTGAGTTAAATTTAGATCAATTCATCTAATATGCCTGATTGCTAGACATAGAGTTAGGCTTATTAGTCGTTTTAACACCTGAAGCTATATCGATTTGCTTTGTTAATTGTGCGAGACATCGACAAATAACAATGGGAACCGAATAATTCTCTCACGCTTGAAAGAGATGACTAGGATAAGAACTGGTGGCGAGAAATCAAAGAATTGATAGTTTCATATGCATTGATAAATTCATATGCTTGAAAATTGTAGTACGAATAAATTCCCAGCAAGCTTCCTTATTTGCTTTTCACTCATCATCAAATTATCAGTTGATTTTATTTTATATTTTTTCAAATATAATTCCCACATCAATCCACCATCTTGTTTAATTAACGAAACCTAAGAATGACGTTATACCACAACTTCCAGAGGACGATAACCCTTCGACTGTACTGTAATTGAATCCCTTGAGGATATGAAAGCAAAACAATAGATAGGACAATTAATTAAAGAGAGAGTAAAAAGCTTTCAACAAGCATAGGCTAATAAACAAGATTAGTTAAGTAGGACACACATGTCATAATCGGTAGCCTTAGGCCTTAACAACATGGATAATCAAAGACAGTTTCCGGAAAGACTTCATGAATAGTAGATTTTAAGGTAGATGACCTAGAATAGTACAAGGTCCCACGATCTCATAACCCAGACCCGACAGTAGATAGATATGAACGCCAAGCTCCTCGGATTTAGGGTATGCGCACCCTTACAAATATTCGGGTTACACGCATATCATAACCACCCATATTCATCTTGGTGAAGTAAAGTTGAGCTGAGGCTTCCTTAAATTGTGCTATTCCGCCGGAGGACGTGGGTATACGTACACAGACTAGTTTTACTTTTTAGTAGTTAATTTAATTTACTTAGTTACCTAGCACATTTAGTTTATTCAGTATATGCAGTTCATTCAGTTTCTTTCAGATAACAGTTATATATGCTTTAATTGCTACACATGTTCCTTCAGTATATATACATGTATCTTTATGCCATAATATTATCTGCAGTATGTGCTATTTGTGTGGTAGCAAGGTACCCATCACTGAGATGACAAACTCACCCTCTGTCGATAACATTTTCAGATTCGGCTAAGGATAGTGAGAACATTCCCTCGTCCGGTGAGCTAGGATTCAGAAGTAAGTGGTAAGCTCCGCTTCGTGTTGAGGTTTACCCAAGTTATACATAGTTATGCTCTAGACATCTAGGGTAGGGTCCTCATTTAGCATTCCCAATATTTCTTTTTAGTCATGACATGATGTAAACTTATTATTTATTTTCATATTAGTATTACATGGAAATAGTTATTCAATTGTTTACTTAATAAATAAAGTTATTATTCTATCATTATGAGTATCTAACACATGTTTAGTATGCCACGTTAGAGCTTTCGTAGGGCAGTAGCCCTACGTGCGATCACGTCCTAAGTTGGGGCGTGACATACAGGCATGATCTTTGGACCAGTCACGTATTTTATCATGTATATTTATGTTTATTGTAAGAGATTTTATGTTTATTCAAAAAAAGAATGTTTTATTTTTTTTAATTAAAGTTAAAGTGCATGTTTTTACGAAAAATGTTCTTAAGAGGTTTCTATAAGGGAACTAGTCCCTTGCGTGCCGGTCACGTCTTGAGTTGGGGCGTGACAAATTGTTAGTCTTATTTTTATTTTGTAATCGAGTTATGTCTAGAGTGTTCAAATTGTATACAGGTAGGATCTTCGGAGCAGTCACGTATTTTATCATGTATATTTATGTTCATTATAAAAGAGTTAATGCTTATCTAACAAAGGAAGGTTTTTTAATTGTTTTTAATTAAAGTTAAAGTGCATGTTTTTTTGAAAAGTGTTCTTAAGAGGCTTTCGTAAGGGAACTAATCCCTTGTGTGCCAGTAATGATTTTTTGGATCTACTTGACCACTAGTCCAAGTCCTTGTCGTATAGGCTCACATTGACTCCTTGGTCAAGTGGCTTTCTGCGTTGTACTCGAGCTTTCCAGAAATGTAGGGAAGTCTATTGCCCGCAATATCTGCTTGGTGAAGCTGGGCTTATATCATAGATGCGTGGGGATATTGTCCATGTGCATTTTGACATGGTCTCCCAAGTGGACAGTTATATTGAGTTGGATGCGTTCATCCGACCTTTCTCATGTTGGGTTTTCGGTTTGGACCAGGACATGTGGGTATTGTTATGGGCTTATTATCGATCCACTCCAAATTTAATGACTGAAACTTCATTTTTATTGGACCCATTGGAATAATTTATAAATTCAAATAGACTTTTGAGATAGAGATTATTGGTTATGCATTTTTTTTCCTTTTTTAATTCTAAAGTATTCGAACACAACCCTTACTACAAGATTAAAGAAAATGTCACTTGAGTTATTAATTTTTGACTACATAAATGAAATTGGGGTTGAATTTATGACCTGATGCATATTATTAAACTAATTATCACTAGACCATTATTATTATTTTTATTCACACCACTAAATCATTAATAATTAATAATGGCTTAAAAAGAAAAATTTTCTTAATTTCATTTTCTCTATTAAATTAGTATTTATTTATTTTCTTTATTCTTTTTTATTTTCCATGTTCATCCAAGAAAAAAGTGAACGTGTGCGCAGTGAATAAGGCATTATTATTCATTGATTGAGAGACTATATATTATTTTATTTTAATTGGAAAATGATATATATATTTGCTGTCAACAGCTGGCAAGATGTAAAGAGGGAGTATTCAATTCAATATTTTTTTTCCTCTAGTCTTTACTATTACGCCGGCAGATCCGGGCACCACCCCATTTATC
Organism: Nissolia schottii; assembly: GCA_003254905.1. Classification (NCBI taxonomy): domain Eukaryota; kingdom Viridiplantae; phylum Streptophyta; class Magnoliopsida; order Fabales; family Fabaceae; genus Nissolia; species Nissolia schottii. The sequence continues at coordinate 1,145,753 of QANU01024517.1, forward strand.
TTGTTTGTCATCTTTGAATCTGCAACGTGTGATGATGCACAACCCAATAATTTGGCCCCTTTCGCAATTCTCTCCCATCCCCAGGGGCACTCTCGCCATTCCACCTTTCACCGTTTGATCCGCGTCACTCACTTCCCTGTCTCCTTCATCTTTTCCCCCAACCAATCTCTACCGTCGATCTTCCCTCCACACCAAATCAGCAAATCTCGAAACCCTAGTTCCCTCTCTTTCACAAATCCATTCCCAACGTTCCTTTAAATTCCAATCCAAACCTCTCTTCTCCGTCTGCCGAACTCTGATTCCAGCTCTAGAGAGAGAGAGAGAGACCTGTGCACCACCGCAGCCCATCGCCGAATTGCAATTCAGCTGCTATCTGCGTGTGTTGTGGATTGATTCCAATCAGGGTTTGGGGGTGAAATTGTTTCATGGCGACGCTTGGTTACGTGAGGTGGGAAGAGGCGTGGGTATCGAGCGAGAAGGGAAGAAGGGAGGTTCATTACTCTCTGAAGAGAAGGGACGGGACCTCAGATCTAGCCGTGGTAGGGAAAGAGAAGAGCTTGAGGCACATGTCTTATCACTATTCGTATAGGATCCAAAAGCTTCTTGCTTCAGCGAGGCCTTTGTTGCCTCTTTTCAAGCTCAAATCTCGCAGAGAGGTCATCGATTTTTTGGATTCCATCGTCTCAGGTTCGTACCTTTCGCCTTTCTTATCTCTCCTTTTTCCTTTAATTTTAGGGTTTGTTTTTCTTCGAAAAGTTCTGGTTCAGCTCATGATAATTTACCGATTTCTCTTATCAGTTTTAGATTCGTGGCCCATAATTCAGTCGTTTTGACGATTTGTTTTTCGTCTTTGATAGTCTTGGCAATGCTCTGCTGTTGCCTCGGTTGGATTTTGATGTGTGTGTGTGTTTTTTTTTATTTAATTTTCTATAAAAACATGGAATTTCGGGTTGAATCAGATGCCTCCCATTATCCTTGTTTCTAGTTTGAGTTAACCTAAGATGTCGCAGTTTTTCGTTCGTGGTTTCTGTATTTTCCTCCAATGATTTCACATTTCATGTTTTGTTACGTGGATTTACTACACTCTTCGCTCATTTTTTTCTTTCCCCCCTTCCAATTTTTGTTAATTTGTGCTCGGAAATATCTGGGCCTCGTGTCTAAAAATTACTCGATCTATTTATTTCGATCTTATAAGCTCTGAAAAAAATTCCCTCACGTTGATAATTTGGATATATGATAGGTGGTATTACTCTTTTTTTCCTGTGGCTTGATTCACCCCACATAGCCCAGGTACCCGTGGTTGACGCCACTGGTTCTTTGATTATGATGTGTTCGTTTGGGATGTTATGTTAATTTGTTTTTGTCCGTTTACTTTTCAGATTTGTCTGCGGACGATTTATCACGTGCAGCTGCTGCTGAAACCTTGAAGGTACTGATTATGATTTATGAAGCAGCAATATGATTTTGGTAAATGTTTTTATTTTCTTCATCTGTGACCTCTTGATCGTGTTATACGATCCCTTCCTTTATTCAGTTATTCTCTATGTTTTCCAGGACAATCAATTGCAGAAGAAGAGCCACTGTGCAAAAGAATTCTTATGGTTAGGGTCTCCTTGGACCTGCAAGAAAAGAAGAAACCACTACAAGTCATTTAAGAGAAACGGTTTTAAGATATCGGTAAGTCATTGTCTTGTTTTCTTTTTTGTTCTTATCTATTTATTTATGCATCTCCTCCCATTCACACACCTCTAAATCTGACTCTTCCTATCCTTTTTGTTTTCCCCTGTTCAAAATGTTTTCCAGGTTTATGATTTTGTATATGTTTTAGCAGAAGAAGGCAAACATCTTGTTGCCTATTTGGAAGACATGTATGAGGATTCCAAAGGCAACAAGATGGTTGTGGTACGCTGGTTTCACAAAATTGACGAGGTTGGTATCGATTTGCCTCATGGTTATTGTGACAGAGAGGTTTTCTTTTCTCTTTATCTTCAAGATCTGAGTATTGAATGCATAGATGGATTGGCTACCGTCCTCAGTCTGCAGCATTACGAAAAGTTTCAGACAGAGGCCAGATATATTCGTGCAGAGCCATTCAAATGCGGCAGACAGTTTGATAATGATGATGTCAAACCCTTTGATGTAACTCAACTTAAGGGTTACTGGAAACAAGAACTAATCAGATTCATGTTTACCCATTCTGAATCAAAGTCTAGTGGGAGTTCTGGCCTGTCTGACAATTGCCAAGAGAACCTCCATCAAACTTCTGAGATCAGACCTAAGAAGAGGCAGCGCCTGACAAAAGTTGGTGTTAAAGAATCTAAAGATGCTACTAATTTAGCTGCTGTGAAATTAGGAAATTTGTGTAATACTGGGACTTACACTGGAATCAGTACTGAAAACAGTTCCTTGAAGAAGGATACTGATCAATATGTAGTTATAGGTTCCCAAGTTGAGGTTCTGTCGCAGGATAGTGGCATCAGAGGCTGTTGGTTTAGAGCTTCTATTGTTAAGAAGCACAAAACTAAAGTGAAGGTGCAATATCAAGACATTCTGGATGCAGTTGACGAAACTAAGAAGCTCGAGGTATTGACCATCATCTTTGACCTCATGTAATATATTTTCTGTAAAAGCTATGAGTTTATTCAAAGATTAACCTTATTTGTCATTTTTCATTGGTGTAGGAGTGGGTCTTAGCTTCCAAAATTTCAGCGCATGATGATCTGGGTCTACGAATGAATGGGAGGACCAAGATTCGCCCAGCTCCACCTTCTCATAAATTTGAAAAGGCCTCAGGGGTTGATGTTGGTTCCATTGTTGATGCGTGGTGGCATGACGGGTGGTGGGAAGGCATTATTGTTGAAAAAGAGCCTGAAGCTAAATATCGTGTTTATTTCTCAGGTATGGCCTTCTGCTCTTCCCTTATGTAGTTCATCTTAGATCTTTAGATTTTGGTAGCCGTTTAAGCTGGTTTGTGATTTGTGAATGGTTTTTTTTTTTTGCGTCTGGCTGAAGCTTTTAGTATATAATGTTTCCACTGTGAAATTAACATTTATGGCTGTCTTTGCAGGGGAAAAGTTGGTGTCAGTTTTTGGTATGGATAACTTAAGGTGTTCTCAAGAATGGACAGGGAATGAGTGGGTTAATGTGAAGGAAAGGCCTGACCTTGTGACTTCTATATTGTCAGGCTTAAAAACAAAACAAGATCCCTGCAAATCTAACGACAACAAATCGACTGTATTATCCACCGGAGATGTAGTTCAATCAAAACAGGGTGATGCCTGCTTGGATTCTGTAAGGTATAATAAACCTAGGAAAACTGAGGTGTTTCCAGACCTTTTGAAGGATGATATACTTTCTCAATTACGGTGGAAGTCATCTAGGAAGAGGAGAAGAGGTACCAGTAGCTCTTTTGGGAAGCAGCATTGCAATGACAAGGATAGGAAAAAGTCCCCAAACGCAATGGATTCTGAAGATGCTTCTGACACATTCATGATTCCAGCATCTGTGAATGTTGAACATGAGGACTTCAAGTATAGGGGGGATCCTTCCATTTTCAGCTCTTCAGTTGTCCCTTCTTTAACTAACATGGTCATGTGTAGGTGACTGATTTCTTTTGTTAGGTCTAGCTTGATGGTTCTCTTTATACCTTTTCCGGAAGTACATATTAATTAGCTGCTAGTGCATCAATTCGATGCATGTCTTCTCTTGCTCTTTTTTATCCAGGTCCTTGGAGTCTTGAATGTGTATTTTTGGTTAAATATTTTTCTGTTCCTTTTCCTTACATATATTTAATTTGGGTGACTTGGCATCGGAGCTATGATGCCATCTAAGTTTTGGCAGATAAGTTAGACGCAGTGGGATATCCGCTTTAGTTTTAACATAGGGTAGGAAGGGTTCTTTTCATTCCTTGCAAATGTTAAAATGTACCGTGTAACTTCCAATAATAGAAGTTTCACCTTTTGTGTCCGTTGTTCTATGATATATGAGACATTTTTGGTAACCATGTATATTGTCTATTTAGGAAAGGATTTTGCTGACACTTGTTAAGCAATTAAAAGAAGAAATTTTCATTGTCTTCAATAGATTTAACATAGGACACTTGACTTTTAAATCCTTAAAATATAGTGTTAAATACCATCAATGGATGTTAATTGTGGAAGAACATCTGGACTCTAGAGAAGTATTTAAAAGCAAATGGATCCATTTGCAAATACACAATCATAGGTGCTAATTGCTGCGGAAAGGTTAAACGAGAAGTTTCATTCTGCCCTACAAAATGTTAATTTCGTCTAAATTGGACCTAGTCATATGCTCCTGCAATAGATTATCGCATAAATGATAATATTGTCAGTCCAAATAATTCAAGAGAGCCATAGACGCCTAGGGTACCAATAAAGCTACACTAACAAGACAGTAGTTGTACTTATTCAAGCATCGATGAAGCATATTTTAGTTTGACTACGAAAAGCGTAGAATACTATAATTGTCAATACATGATGGCCCTGAAATGGACCACTGCCAATGCTGGCGTATGCTGGAGCCTCTTGCTTGACTTTTAGTTGTACACGAGGACCTACGGTAGTGGATCCAATGCTATTAATCTTCTAATCTTCTTCTGGATAATAATAGTTGTAACAATAACAATGTTGGTTTAGATAATATATACTCAACTTCTACGGTGACTTCGTTAGCATAATAGTGATCCATTCAATTAATCTGGTGCCTGGTTTAGCAAGCAACCTTGGAGGAGTAATAATTCCTATATAGAAAAAAACACACAACCAAGCACTACTATGTCACACTATGTGGGGCCTACCCCATGTACATCATCAGTGAATGAACAATCTCAGTTAACATGGGCATCATAAAAAGCCCTTTTCACTTTACCATTGCCTGTTCTATCATGATTTCTCCATTTTTCTGTCCACCAACTACTGAATCCCCAAGCATCCGAAGAGATGGTATTGCTCTATCAGCTTAGAAGGTGCTGTTCATAGGTCATTTTCTCTGCCACAATCCTCTCTTTAACAATGGGATTGAACCTACAAACTCATTAAATGCACGTGCATAGTCCTTGCTAGATATGGCTAAGCACCTAATCACAGGTATGGCTCTTGAAGATGGTTCTCAGAAAAAGGGGATGCAGAAAATTGGCAGAAAATCGTCAAAGAGGTTCCCTCTTTCTGGAACTACAAGTCTGGCATCTATGGAGTCTTTGTCTAGGCCATCAGTATGCACCCTCCCTTGCTTCTTCTAGTTTGAGTATTTTGACTATTGAGTTCTTACAATCTGGTGTTTGATGGTTTTGGTTCTTTATGCTGAGAACAGGTTCAGGAGGTTGTTCTTTCTGCTGATATGCAGTGTGAGAAGTGCCAGAAGAGGGTTGCTGACATTATTACCAAAATGAATGGTAATCATATTTTGCTCTTACTTTGCCTTCTTGAAATGTTATTTTCCCCCTTTTTTTGAGATTTTTAGGAATGAGATTGCATATGATTCTGGTAGGAAGTTTGGTGAACAGTGAAGCTGTTAATTTATAACTATAACTTCTGTTAATTTACTTTGCATCGTACTCCAGCTGTTAAATCTTCTGTTTTTGGTTGTACTGGAAACATTGTTTACCTTACCATGCTTTTCACTTTGTCATCTTCGAACTAGTCTGAATTGCTGCTATTGCGGTGGCTCACATCTTACCCTCTTATATGTGTTTGTATCTGTTATAAAGAAACGGGAAGAAACAAGACCGCCCTCATTAAGCTTGTCTTTTTAGTCAGGCACAGTTCACGAAAATTATCAACCATTTGTTCACAAAATGAAGCGTTGCACTCATGTAACTATTCGTCATAACTCCGGTTTAATTTGGTCAGTCTTACTCTTAGATTTGATGGATTTAACATCTTGATCCTGTATGGGTTGTCCCTTATGCTATATATATTTATGAGAAACTATAAGACTATGTTTAGTATGAAAGATAGGATAGGGGACATAGATACAAAAACATAAAAATCTTGTATTTTTGATACTTAACTGAAATTGGGATGAAGAAGACTGGAAGTTTTTGGTTAAAGAACACAAAATTAGAGTATGAAGGATAATAATGTTTTATGTCTTTGTCCTCTTGTTATGTTTTTTATACCAAACGCAACTTAAGGAAATAAAGCCATGTCATTGTTAACAACTATAGCTTTTAACCTAGTGGTAAACGTTTGGTTTAAAATGTGGTATTAGAGTAAGGTCATGGGTTTGATTGTTGGTTTATGGTTTATTTTAGCCCGCATAACAATTAGCCCTAGTTTTTGTGAGTTAATAAAACCAATTCCACCTTTCACCTGAAATTCCTTAGCAAAGCTTTTCTATTTGATGAGTTTTGTGATGCAACTTGATGATGCTTTCTCTATTTGATTCTTCAGCAGAGACAGAGTCCGTGGAGGTGGATGTGTTGGAAAAAAAGGTGATGCTGACATTCAGGTTAAACACTGTTGCTAAAGTAATCACACAGCAAATGACTCCGATTAACAGGACTAATCTCCCTAAAGTTGCCATAATCAAACGGATATTCCGCTCTTCCCGTGGTTAAGTACACTTTGAAAGGACCAACGTGTGCATAAGATTCGGTAGACAGATTTGACAATATGTATAGTATAATTTTGTTTTTTTTTTGTGTTCATGATTAAATTTACTTTCTGAATTTTACCCTACTGAAACATGGGCATTCCCAAAGAGTGACAAAAGGAATTCATTGTGTTTTGTGTTTATACGGAAATTCGGACCACACAACGCATAGATTGGTACTATTGCTCAACTCTAATTAGAATGGTGAATTTTATGTGCTTTACGAATTATTGCATTACTATTAAGGCTACTTTTTATCAAACTTTTAAAACAAGGAAAGAGATGCTTTGGTTTTTTCAGTGTTGCTTTAGGTAATGGCATTGCAAGTCGTGTGCATCAAGAGACGCTTCCCTTTGTTATATGATGGTATCAACATAATTATGTGTGTTAAGGTAAGGTATAGGAGGACTTGCTAAATGAACCACTTTCTCATAGCATAGTCCAAGCAGAATCAAATTCTAAAATGATGGAATTTAATAGAATATATTTTACTTGTTTGAGACATCACATGCGTAAACGTGTCATTTGGCCCACGAATTTCGGGGACAAGACATATATATATATACACACACACACTAGATTCTATGCCCGCGCGATGCGCTGCAGGTATACAAAACATGTTAATAATTGAAGATGTAGCGTAGTGTACTACTTGGTAATAACATAATAATAGTAGAATAAAATATTTGTTATCAACAATGAATAGATCACAACATGTTTAAAATGACAATTATATTGTCTAACAAAGCTTATATATTGAAGTATTAATGTGCAAATTTACAATTACAATACCAGATGGATAAACATAAGTTATATATACAAAAGTTATAGCTAACCACAATTCATGCATTTTCTAATATTCTACCAAAATGACTTGTCATGTTCATTGTAGCAAAACATCGTTATGTTAAACCTTCTCACACTCGCAAGCTTGCAATGAATTGAATAAAAAAAACATAAGTATTATTTTCTGAAACCATATCTATATATTTAGCAACATTTATTGATAAAGTATCACAGTCAATAAAAAAAAATTAACATTGATGACATTATCTATTTGTATATCTTGTGGTAGAGATCTCACTGCATTTAATAATCCATAATATAAATAAGTTTTATTTATAAGTTGATTAAATTATTGTGCAAAACCTCCTTAAGTCAAACCATGTTACCTATCAAGTTGTTGCTGAAATTTAGCATTGGATGGATCTTCTCCTTGTTGAACAATAGGATGTTGCTCATGAGAGGGAATATAGCTCTATTACATAGTTCTCTCTAAGTTGGTAGAATTCTATTATATCCTGAAACCCTTCATCTATAACAGTCAATGTTGAACATGGCCTTATCCTAAACGGAAAGTAATTGTCCTTGTCATCTATGCCATAGACAACATCTTGGCATCTTCTCACATATTTTTGTATGACACTAAGAGGGATTTCTCCTACATTCTTTAAAAGTAAACAGAACTTATTAATAAATCTTATTTTTACATCACATATATCCAATAACACAAATTGTCAAACATTCTATAAGATTACATAATATATATAGTATGTAATATAAACATAAATTTTATTATGCAAGCATGTAATATAATAGAGCATTATATATTTGTGTGTATGTCTGTGTGTGAAATGTAAAAGATTATTGTATAAATGTTGTTATACATAATTTTTTTTTTATCACAGGTGAAATCACCTAACCATTTATAACAGTCCTCATTCTCAATAAGTTTCTCTATAGAAAAATAGTAGTAGATTCTCACTTTTGTTAATAGATCCTACAGATTCTCACTTTTCCTCATCCCTTTACCTTCATTGCTTTGAGAACTCATAAACCTATCACCAATCTTTCAAGTTTCCCTTATCATCGCAGTGTAAACCATCATTCAAAACATGCAAGGGCAATTCTTAGCAGGTATTTCGAAGATTATGAAAGTGAATGGGAAATATTGTTCTCTTATATTAAAGCATAAACTGAATTCACATCTATGTTGATGGTTGTTTCCGTTGCCAGTTCCTTATCTTGCAGGTATTTCAAAGTGAATTATTCCCTTGATTGTTGTCATCCAATTCCAACTATGTCAACTACTAAAAGAATCATCAAGTTGACAAATGTAAATGCCTCTCTTAAAACAAAAGAAAAACCAATGAAAATGCAACCTCATTCTTATGCTTTGTTAGCAGCATCCTCTTTCATAGTAGTATATGCACCATTTTCATGGATTTTTAACCTAAAGCATATCATCAGCCCACCAAGAAACAATTTGCACCCAAAATATGTTATTTATTGGAACAACAACTAAGTACTTTACACCCAAAATATACACACAAAAAGATACAAAACTCTTAAACCCAAATGTTAGCCAGCTTAAAAGTGAAATTAGGATTTCTAACCCAATTCATTGCCTCCATTGTCTTTTTGTTGCCTCTGAAGTGGCATTGGCTATCTCCACCATTGGCTAGCTTAGATCCACTTGCTTGACCACCACCATTTTTAACATCTTGACTACTACCAGTTTTCACTTTTAGCTTGGATGTGATACACACCAAGCTGTCTTTGGTATAGTCATCGGAAGCAGAATCCAAATTATCTCCACTTTGAATCTCAGTTGTCTCTGCAAATAAAATATCTATTTGGCAAAAATATAGGTCTCAATGCACCAAAATCAGCGTAGTCCATCAAAATAAAATAACTCAATAATAACTATGTTTAACATTGATTTATTAAAAGCAAATCAACAAATAAAGGCAAACTAAAAACATATATAATTCGATTAAAAGAACACAATTTAAGTCGCTTGAGTGAGAAATGTATCGTCCTGAAAGTCCAAGTCTTTTTCATGACATTATCATTGAAAGACCTCATCTTAACTCCAAGGCATTTACAACGTTTCAAGTCCAAAGCAAGACCAATACCATGTTCAATATTATTCAGTTGATAAAAATTTTATTATGCGAATACACACTAATTTGGCTTTAAACTGAAATGATCTTTGTTACCTACTTATATTCAATCATGAATGATTCAAGCATTATTGCAAACACCATGAGTGCATAGTTATCTATATGAATGAGTCAGGCATTTAAGTAAACACCATGAGTGCATAGTATGACCAGTCCAATAAATTAATCCAGTGTTTGCAATGAAATTTTAATTGAATACAAATTGGCAGTTTAAAACCTTCCTTAAAATGTTAACCATTTTCATCATTGACTAATCTTCAAGTATCAATCCTTGTAGCTTTTAAATTATCCTATAAATCAAAAAAGAGACATACAAAAGAATAACAACTATTAAATAATACACAAATAGTTTTGGTCACTAAGCAAATGCAAAACTTTCAAGTTTCACAACTATGTCAACTACTAAAAGAATCATCAAGTTGACAAATGTAAATTCTTCTGTTAAAACAAAAGAAAAACCAATGAAAATGCTACCTCATTCTTATGCTTTGTTAGCAACATCCTCTTTCATAGTAGTATATGCACCATTTTCATGGAATTTTAACCTAAAGCATATCATGCAGCCCACCAAGAAACAATTTGCACCCAAAATATGATAGAAAAGCTCATCAAGAAACAATTTGCACGTAAAATATGTTATTTATTGGAACAACAACTATGTAATTTACACCCAAAATATACACACAAAAAGATACAAAACTCTTAAACCCAAATGTTAGCCAGCTTAAAAGTGAAATTAGGATTTCTAACCCAATTCATTGCCTCCATTGTCTTTTTGTTGCCTCTGATGTTGCATTGGCTATCTCCACCACTTTTGTCATCAAGCCACCATTGTCAACCTGAAATCACAACAAAAAAAACCCTAATTTCCCAAGTCAATAGAAAAAGGATTTTTTTGGAGTTTGCTTAACTCTGAAAGAAACAAAAATAAGTTCCTAACCCCAATCCCTCTCTTCTTAATCCTCATCAGAAGTGGTTTCATGATTTATTGCACAATAAAAACACAATAGAAAGAAGAAGAAGAAAAATTCACAATAAAAACAGATTTATTGCTCTCACACATTCTCTATGTTCAGATCTTCTTCGGCGCCACATGTTGACCTTCACGTTCGTCGCTGCGTGGGTTGTCTTGAGAAAAGACCCAAGAGAATCTTGAGAGAAAGAGAGTCTTGAGAGAGAGAGACTTGAGAGACTGAGTGAGAGAAAGAAAATATGATTTTGAAAACTATGGGGGTAAAGCTTCCTTCAGAAGCCACTTCTTTCACTGTGTACTGCATCCGTGAGACACATTTGGGCAGGAAAACATTGTTTCAGGTGCTGACACGTGTCCAAGGTCTACAGTGAAATTTCCCAGCTTTTATTATATATAGATAGATATGGGGTTTAGGGGTATTGGAATCTGAAAATATGGGCCAGAATAAGAAATTACCAATGTATGAGACACTTTTCTGAATTCACCACACAACAATGTGAATTCAGAAATTCTGAAATTAAAAAAAAAAAAGTAAAGATTTGAATTCGCCTAGGACAATGGCGAATTCAGGATGCTATTATGACGTCTTTGCAGGGTGCAAGTGAAGCATGGGAAAATGAAAAAGGAGGAGCCTTTTTCTTAAAAGAAAAAAGTCAGAGTTCTGAATTTGTCACAGGGGTGGCGATTTGAGAACCCTTTTTTTTTAAAAAAAAATTGTCAGAGTTTTGAATTTGTCATAGGGGGTGGCGAATTCAGAACTCTGAATAATTTTTTTTTACAGTTCTGAATTTGTCACGAGTGGTAAATTCAGAATGTTGAACCATACATTCGTAATTTTTTCCCTCACTCATACGTCTGGATTAATTTGTTTTTGCATCCATACAAATGTAAAAAATCCACGAATTTCCTCCTTCTTGTCTTTTTCATTTATCCAAAACAATGTAATGTCAATTCCAAGTTCCATCTCCGTGTCAAAAAAGAGAAGTTTTTGTGTGTTATTCCCATGAACCTGTTTTTTTCCCCTCTAAACATATCAATTGCAGTGTTGTTGCATGAACGTGTTCCTCATCATTAACTGCAATGCTTGTTGCAGAAAATTAACGACAATCATACAAGGATGAAGTATATTACGGGTTTAATGGCCAAGCATGTGAGTTGTTGAAACTTGGGGCGTAATCTAAGCTTTGGAAATTCTAATGTTATTTGCTTATTGATTGATCGGCACTTATTTTTATTAAGAGGCGTCGTGTTAAATCTTTTAAATAAAAATAACTAAAACTACTTTTTTTTTTTTTACAAATCTTTGTAGTGATTTAAATCAAACTCGATTCAGTAGTTGACTTTAAATACTAGTGTTTGTTTTCAAAAGAATTTAAAAACTTTCACTTTGTTTAATAAATTCTTAGCGTTGATACTCTGTTGATTGAGACTCATACATTATAATATTATATTTGTTGATAATTTATTACACAAAATGATTAGTTTCATGAATTCCATTTAATTTATTATCAATGTTAAGTAGTTTTTGTTTTGACCTAGAATCGATTTTAGGGTTAAACATGAAGGGGTTACTTTAGAGTGAACCTACAAGAGATTTTGACACTTAAAAAAGGATTGATTTTACTTTATAAGTGTTTAAGTGGAATAATAATATATTTGTGCATCGTGGAGATTTCCCCATTTATCTTTGTGATTGAGTTTTGCACAACTCTGTATTTTCTTTGAGGGTCTTGATAGATTATGTTATCATCTCAATTATATCAAGTAAAATCCCATTCATTGAGCAATAAAAATCTAGATTTATTGGTATGCCTATATTCATTTGTACAACCTTAATTCTGGTCTCACTTTGAGCCCAATGTCTTTGGTGAAGTTGGTAAAGTGTAAGTCTTTAGGAATGGTCCGGTCAAATTTATAATATTAAATAATTATATATTTTGTGTGCATCAGGATGTCCATGATTGACAACAATAACTAATCTCCTTGCCTTACATAAAATGGTAGACTACTGTTTATGAAATATTTTTTCAATTTAACTATGGTTAACGAATAATGTGAATTGTCATCAAACTACACCTCAGGGTTATTAATTAATTAATTAATTATATATGGTTGTAGTTATGATTTTTAATTTAATCATTCATAAAAAGATTTTAAAATAAGTATTAGAAGAATTTTGTTTTTTATGATTTAATATTTTATAAATAAATAATTTGTAATAACAATATTACTTTTTGGTAAGTAATAGTAATCATTATATAATTTATAAAATGTAATTTAGGACCGGTTTGACACACTGGATAGGATAAGGGTTAATAGGATAAATACGGATAAGATAAGAGTAGAGAGTTGGTAAGCTAAAAGTGGATAAAATAATACTTGATTAACTAATGATAAAGAAGTCAAATTCCTTAATTAATGATCTCAAATTTAAACCCTATTAATAAAATAATGTATGTTGAGAAAAATCATTTCATAAACGAATTCCTCAATTATAATAAATTTTTTATATATATTTTATGCTTGAACTAATTTTAATATTTTATTTAATAGTTATTAATCCTAGAGGCACTCATTAATTTAAATAAAAAAATTAAAAAGCTCAAAATAAAAATAACCTATATTTTTATAGAGACTAAATTCATATTTAAGCATTATTTTATTTAGGTTGTGATTCATCAAATGTGGCCACGCTTAGAAGTAAGAAATCGGCGAATATGTTCCCAATCTCTCACGATTATGTTGTACTCTGAAATCTGATCCAATACGAAGGCTCCGCGCGTGTTGCAACCGTTCACTCTTTCTCCCATTGAAGCTTCATATTCAACCATAACACTTCTAAACCCTAACCCTAACCCTAATTCCCAATCCTCAATCATGGCCACCGACTCCCACGCCTCTCGTCGCAAGCACCGCCGATCGTCCTCTCCCGAGGACGCCGACAGATCCTCCAAGCGCCACAAGCACCGCCACCATCGCAGCCACCACCACCGCCACGGAAGCAAGAAACGCGACGTCGAAGACAGTGAATTCGATGGTGGAACTGTTGCTTCGGTTTCTTCTCCTGCTCCCGCTCCTAATCCTGTTCCGTACTGCTCTCTCCCCGACGACGATGTGGAGGAGGGAGAGATTCTTGAAGAGGGAGCGCTTGGGAAAAAGGATGCGGAATCTGATGCGGAACCTGGTGAAATTGAGGTGACTGGAGGTCGAGATGTTCGATCCGATAAGAAAATTCCGGTATGATATGATGGAATTGTTTATTTGTTTATTTATTTACTTTAGTTTAGCGTATTTTTTTTATTTCAATATTGTGGTGACGTCTGTTTGGTTGCTGAGAAGGCAGAGGCCATTGATATGGATTTCAAAGAAGTTGTTGCTTTCGTAATTCTGTTGTTTTGATTGCGAAAGTCAGATTTTTTTTTATTTATTTATTTTATAACCTAGTATTGTCACGTCTTTCAATGAATCTCAGTTCCTCTCGGTGACCAAACAGAACACTGTTTATTCTGTTTTTTCGGAGTTTGGACTGTATAATCAATTTTTTCATTCGTGGTGTGAGAGCTTGGTAGAGTACCTTGTCAGTGTCTCATAGATATGTAAGAACCTGCTTGCACTACACGAACATGAGTGAATTGGAAAAGAAGTCTCTCTAGGCGTTTCAGTGAAGACTGATGGCTTACAGTTAATTTGTAAGAGCTGGTTATGTGTTTATTTTTATTTATTTTTTATTTTTTGTTTTTATAATTTATGTATGCACATGGACTGACTTAAATGCACTGTTTGTTTTGTTTAGCATTGCTTTGAGTATTGTAATATTCGACCTTTTGCATTCAATTACTTGTTTTTACTGGGCAGGGGCTTCTCACTAAAAATTCAAAAACTGGAAGTGTGGACATTAGCGATGGTAAATTTATTAGTCCTGGATTGGATGCTGAGGATGGGACACAGCATCGTGGAATTCATGATGATGATGTCTCTCTTAATCAATCAAGCCCTGAGCCTCACGGTGAAAAGGATGCTAGAGATACTAAAGATAGTGTCAGTAATGGATATTTGGATCCTAAATCATCCAAAGGAGATAAAAGGCAGAATGAGGAACTTAGACGCTTGAAAGGAAGTGAGAAACTAAAAGGCGACTATGATGGCGAAGCACTGGAAGTTAATGGAAGGAAAGCAAATTACCATTTAAATTCATCATCTGAAAGTGAAGGTGAAAAATATAGAATGTCAAGGAGAACTCCTCATGATAGAAATAGAAGTCGGTCAAGATCAAGTGGTCATGCTAGGGATAGATCTTGTTCTCGTAGTATAGTAGATGAATATGCTCATTCCAAGAGAAAGCACTCGAGAGAACCAGGATCTCTTTATTATACTGGAAGACATAAGACCGACTTTGATCTTGATGAGGAAAGAATGAGGGCACGTGGAAGGGAGCGTGGCCATGGCAGTATGGATTTGGCGGTAGATGATAGAAGGGGACACAGTACCAGATATCACAGTCGGGAGCCCCGGGATAGAGATAGGAGCAGGGACAGTCATGCGGATAGAGACTTATACAGGGAAAAGAAAAGAGAGGATGCAAGCAGGAATAGGGAGGATGATTTGGTGCGCAGAACGGAAAAATTGCATGAAAGGAGCTATGAGAGAGATAGAAGGGATGCAGAAAAAAATTGGAGCAGGGAAAGGGAGGATGATAGGGATAGGAGACGAGAAAGGGAAAGAGGTAGGAGCCGGGAGACAGATTTTGAGAGGGACAGGAGAAGGGAAAAGGAAAGAGATAGAAGTAGGGACAGAACAAGGGGTGTTGGGAGAGATATAGACTGGGAGAGTGAAAGGGGTGATAAGAATCGGGAAAGGGATACCATTAAGGAGAGGGAGAAGCAAGATGATCGGTATAGGCGCACAGATAGAGATACTGCAAATAGTAAGGATAAGCATCTGCATCATGAGGATGGTAATGACAATCGGGATAGATATAGAAAACATTCAAGACATGAAGAAACTGAATACCATCGGGAGAGAAAAAGAAATTCTGATCCTGTAAAGGATTATAACACTATGGGAAGAACTATGGAAGAGGATGAAAGCAAGCTACAAAGGTATTTCATTATCTTAAAAATCTTCTTACCCATGCTTTTATTTTCCACACACACATATATATATTTCTGAAATAACAATGTATTTTTTATTTGATTTTATGAATATTGATTGCAGAGGTGAGGTTGAACAAGATGACTTAGATGAGGATGCATTGCAAATACCTGAACAAGAAGAGGAAGATCTGAACAGGATTAAAGAGGAGAGTAGAAGAAGAAGAGAGGCGATAATGGAGAAATACAAGAAGCAGAATCAGCAAGCAGAACAAGCAGTTGAAAATGAAGGGAAAGGTATTACTCACCATCTCCCCGACGTTGTTCCATTTTCTTTACTTAGCTTCCCTCTTATTTGGACTACTCTTAGTAACTTACGATGCACTGTTTCAGAGAAGGAACCTGTGGACTTTCCTACTGACATTCATGAAGCACACGATGATAAGAATGAAGGTGTTGAGGATGTGGAAACATCATTTTCTGTTGGGAAATCTCCTCTTGAAAATTTGAATGTTGCTTCTAAGAAGATATCTGGTGCTGGGGGTCTCGGAGAGGGTACTCCTAAGGTTTGTCCTTAAATTTGTTTACACTAAAGAATACTAATTAGTTGGATACTTTCATACTTTTATTTATTGGGTTTTGAAGCTTGTTTATAACACTTGCAGAGTGAGAGATCAGATGACAAGTATTGTGATGATATATTTGGTGAGACACCCACTGGAGTTCGGAAGTCGGTGAGTGTTTGCATAACCCATCGTTCTAATTTTAAATGAAGGGAGCTAATTTGTGTCCACTTGTTGGATAAGTTGCTTACTTTGTAGCACGATATGATATCATTTCTGATAGGATGACTCACTTATGGGATATTGTTCTAGAATGCCCTGTCTCCTGTATCCTTCCCAGTTTTCAACTTC
Source organism: Nissolia schottii (assembly GCA_003254905.1). Taxonomy (NCBI): domain Eukaryota; kingdom Viridiplantae; phylum Streptophyta; class Magnoliopsida; order Fabales; family Fabaceae; genus Nissolia; species Nissolia schottii. The sequence continues at coordinate 1,162,308 of QANU01024517.1, forward strand.
TTAGTTCTCACTTCCTCTCTGTTCTCTGCTTACTTTGTAGATATATGTTGGTATAAATCCTACTTTTCTTTCGTCAAAAAGGAAAAAATAACCCATAACATTTCTCGTTCGAGATTTGTTGCTTTTAGTGTAATAGGTGGATTTTCCTGTTGGTTTTTAATCTGATGTAACCAAATCACAGTTATTTGCTTCTACACTCTATAGTAACTTCAGCATTTTTATTTTATTTTTAATTCTTGACTAGAGTTGTTAAACCATTAATCATTTTTTTCTTTCATTTTGGTGTTTATCTTCAATTTATTTTTTTTTTCGTTTTTATGTTAAGATTTCCAGCCTTCTTTTCAGGGAAAAGGAGATGGTATACTGATTGAGAGGGTTGGCCTACATGACAATTGGGATGATGCAGAGGGTTATTACAGTAAGTAATTCATTTGATTGTAGCTAGCTTTTTCAGTTGTTCTATTTTTTATTGTTGTGGTGAGGCTTGAGTGCTTGACCTAATTTGCTGGCCTTGTTTTTCATCAGAAACATTATTAGTTTATCATGTAATTTTTTTTATTGGGCAGTGATCATTGAGTTGTTGTATATGTTCTTCCAAATCTAGATTTTCCACCAAAATCAACGCATTCTTGTTTTGATGTTAATTGGGAGGAGTAGCTTGATAACACGAATAGATTGAATGCACGCCTTTTCACCTAGTTTGAATGCCCTTTACAAGAATCTTCAATAGTTACTTGTTACTGAAATGGTGAAATGAAATTTAAGATTCAAAGCTCAAAATTATGAGCCTAATGTTGAACGATTTGACAACTATGTCTTTTATGCATCATTAGTGGCTTTCTCTTTGTAGCATTTCTGGTGGATCTGTTACAGAAAGCTGCCAATATGATGTGGAAAATATTTTGGGGGATCAAATTTCTGTTGGAATTGGTGGCTTGACATTACATGCCATGTCTCTGGATGTATCTGTTTTTCCTTTTTACTGTGTTCTGATATTGCTATGCAATTTTGCAGGTTATCGTTTTGGTGAAGTACTTGATGGCCGATATGAAGTCACCGCGGCACATGGGAAGGGTGTTTTTTCAACGGTTGTTCGGGCAAAGAATCTTAAGATTGGTAATGGTGAACCAGAAGAAGTAGCTATAAAAATTATTCGTAACAATGACACCATGTGAGTGATCATTGTTTACTGGTTATTTTCATTAAACCTTTCATGTTTGGTTAGTGTCTCTTTTGCTCATTGTTATATCTCTAATGTGAATAGGTACAAGGCTGGTATGGATGAATTGGTCATATTAAAGAAATTAGTAGGTGCCGATCCAGATGATAAGCGCCATTGTGTTCGTTTCCTTTCAAGTTTTAAGTACAGGAATCACCTTTGTTTAGTTTTTGAATCTCTTAATATGAATCTGCGTGAAGTCTTAAAGAAGTTTGGTCGCAATATTGGCCTTAGGCTAACTGCTGTGAGAGCATATGCGAAACAACTTTTTATTGCACTGAAGCATCTCCGGAACTGCGGTGTACTCCATTGTGATATAAAGCCAGATAATATGTTGGTATGCCTAGAATACTCTCTCATTTTTACATTGGTTTTTTTTAAAAATATTTTTCTTCTCAAGAAGAAATATCCATTCTCGTCTAATCCTTTTTATTTTCACAATTTCTCTTTTTGTAAAGGTGAATGAGGCTAAAAATGTGTTAAAGCTTTGTGACTTTGGTAATGCCATGTTTGCTGGTAAGAATGAAGTTACACCGTATCTTGTGAGTCGGTTTTATCGTGCCCCTGAAATAAGTAAGTTCCATTCATTGTACATATGATTTCATTATTCCTACGCACTTTTCTCTTGTTGAATTTCATATGGGTTCCAACTGTTGGGTGTTTGGATTATTTTTTTCTTCAGTTCTTGGCTTGCAGTATGATCATCCGTTGGATATTTGGTCTGTTGGCTGCTGTTTGTATGAACTATATACTGGGAAAGTTCTTTTTCCAGGGCTTACAAACAATGACATGCTTAGGCTTCACATGGAATTGAAGGGCCCTTTTCCAAAGAAGATGTTGCGGAAGGTAATATTTATTATTTTTATTCTTTATCATGAGTGTTTTGCCAGAGATCAAACTTTTTTAATGTTTGATACAGTTTTGTTTTTGTCCTGTATTATGAATGACTTCATTGTGTTTGTAATGTTATCATGGTATTTTTTTATTATCTTTCTAGCAGGGAGCATTTACTGAACAACATTTTGATCAAGACCTGAATTTTCTTGCTACAGAGGAGGATCCTGTAACAAAAAGGGTAGGTGGAATTTATATTGTATTTTGAAGTTGATTCTGTTGTCATAGTTAGAATGAATTTTTTCTTGATAGCCTGATTAATTGTGGTAATATTGTTCCCTTAGATGATAAAGCGGATGATTTACAACATAAGGCCAAAAGATATTGGAACAATCATCACAGGCTCTTCTGGGGAGGATCCAAAGATGCTAACCAACTTCAAGGATCTTCTGGATAAAATTTTTGTCTTGGACCCAGACAAGAGGTTGACCGTCTCACAAGCATTGAACCACCCATTTATCACTGGCAAGTGAACATGTAGCTGCTTTTGACTCCCCGAAGTGATGTTCACTGATATTTGTACATAATGATCCCATTTAATTCATATTGAGGTTCTAATCATTTTGGCAATATTTATCTGCTCTATACGGCCAAGGAATGTCATCACAGTTGTTGGCCTTTGGAAGTGAAAAAGAGTGATGTCTGGTCAGGCGTACACTTTACTGGCGGTTCTTTCAGTGGAATGTACTGTTTCTATTGTAAGACAACTAGCCGATGGCAGTTTCCCCCTTCTTGTGTGGCCATTATGAAATTTGATCTTTGTTAGTTTCCCTCAATTTAGTTGTATTTGTACTTCAAACATTTAATTTTGCAATTAAATCCATAGAAAATTTTATTATGATGAATTTAATTTCATAAAATAGTAATCTTGTGCTTTCACGATACTGGTTTTTTGCTTCTTCACTCTTTTATTCGTTTTTATTCTGCTTCTATTAAATTTGTATAACTGTTGTATTTGTGTTGGTTAATATTATTTGCATACAAAAAATTCAGATCTTCCTTAGTTGTCAATATTATTGCCAGTTCATATTTCTTTACGATTTCATTCAACTTATTTGGATTCTGGAGATTCTAATTTAATTTCTCATCCAGGAGGCCTAACACTGGTCTGAGGCATCCCTCCAGTGCTTAGATGCTTAAAGGGAACCCAGGAGAAGGTACCTTGGTTTGTTTATTAGGAGATTAATATGTATCAATTTCAATAGAATAGTTGCTGAGTTTGAATGTTAAGATGAGCCTGAATGATTCTTTTTGGGTTATGAGGAAACTCAATCGTCATAGTTGCTTTCTTAGCACATTTGAGCATGCAGTTTTATTTTATCTCTGAAATCTAGGTATATAGTGAGGGGGGAGTGGTTAGTGTGTATCCAATATTGAATGATGCAGGTGCCACTAAGCCAAATGCTAGTTGGCAGTGCCTTTGAAAGTATTCAGTCTAAGTTACAGAATTATTAAGTGCTGTTTTTACCACTTTCTGGGTGTCTATAGTTTCAGTCATGACTTGAGTCCAGCATATCGATATTTTATTTGTAGAATTATACATACGAATCTCTTTCAATCTGATATTTTGTATTCTTTTGTCAAACATTTGTTTTCTTGAAATTGCCTATATGCATATCCTAATGAAATTGTGTTGCATCTTATCCATGGCTGGTCATTTTGGAGGCATTTCCACTGGAGGTGTATGGCTGTGTTCTTGAAGAAAATTCATATATCAGTGAGTAATTTGATTCAGGAACTCTTGTTGTGTTAAGCTTGTGTGGGTTGATACTGCTTTTATTTTATCAAGTATTCACCGTTTTGATCCCTTTTTGTCTTTTTAGGTGCTGTATCTTGGTCCTGCCATTTTTGTAAGTATATATAATATCATCTTTGTCAGCATTGATGGCATTGGTGATCTTTTGGCTTCCAGTTTCCTATGATGATATTCTTTGTTCACATTTCTGGTTTTGAAACTACAAGTTCTATACGGTGAATGTAGGCAGTATTTAGAACAGCATTTTCAGTATAGAATTTGTGCCTAGTGTTCTTTCTTCTTACTTATTATTAGCATGGTGTTCTTGGGTTTGGCCTTACTTTTTTCTCTTCTGTATTGGTCAATCTATTCAGATTCTCCATTTTTTAGTAAAATTCATTGATCTAAGTTTGGCAATGCAAACACACCTACCTCCTTTTTTTTTCTTTTTTGTTTCCATTATCATTATTTAGAAAGACTTAATCATGTTTTTGGTCCCTATAAATATGATAAAATTTACTTTTTGGTCCCCCATTCCTTTGGAAGTTCCTTAAGAAACATAGGGTGAGGGGATGGTTGCCCTCAATCCAAGTCATGGTAGAAAAGACTTTACTGACTACGTACCAACATGACATCCTTGGATTTTAACCCAAGACATCCGTGTTAGGTCCCTTTTGTTATTTGGAGAATTGAGAGAGAGTAGAGTACTAGAGGTTGGGTAGCTTAGCTGGTCTTTGCGACTTCCGGGAAACGGAGGGATCCGGTTTCAAGACCTAGGATCTCTGTTTTAAAGTCCAAACCAAAACACTATGGCATCGCTTGATCCATGTAGCTGACCTCACCTAGCGGCACAAGGCTTAGTTCTTGTTGTTGGAGAGAGAATAGTGTCTTTTAAAATTTTAAATAAATTATCCATTGGCCATAGCTTTCTAATTTTAGAGGATTTATAAAATTTGCTAAATTATCCATTACTCCATTGATAACTTTTATAGTTTTTGGTTATTGTTGTCTTTGAGGATTTCTTATCCTCTTACTTTCTGCATTTCTCTTCTCTTAATAAAATTCTTCTTTTATCCAAAAATATTTTAGAGGATTTATAAAATTTCAAACAACTACACACTAGCCACCACTTCCTAAAGGGATAGAAGCATGTCCAAAATTAGCTTTTGTTTCCATCTCGTAGATTTTAAACTTCCTATTGTGGATATGGTTTGGAGAAATCTCTGAATACCAATGGTAGTGTGGCTATTTTACCAAACCATTTTAAATGAAATTACAATCGAATTGTCTCAAGGTGATACTTTCACCTTTTATAATAATATATCACTATGTATGAATAATATCATTTCAATCATCTCAAAACTCTATTGATAGGATCACTTAGTAACTTAAAGAGGATAACGAAATCATTTTTGGGGAAAGGGGGAGGCTTGAGATGATGTGGGTCATTCATTATGAGCTCATGCAATCAGTTGGAGAAATGTGTTTTGGTTGCTAAGGCACACACCAGGAAGTATGTTGCAAAATTTTACTAGGTAGTTTTTTATTTTTTATTTTCTATTATTTGGTGTAATAATTGGGCAAATCTGGGTAAGAACCAGTTGGCCAAGTCTAGCTTGGGCAAAGATCTCTCTCTATCAACACTATTTGTATACTGAAAGTAGGCTCCTCATGAAAAAGCCTCAACCTGTACTGTCACCCATAGGCTTCTTAGTATAGGAGCACCGACAACCTGGTAGAGTCATTCTCATGTGGGACTCTCCAAGAAAACTGGGACTTTCCAAGAAAACTAAGGACCTTTAAAATTACCTCGGAACTGTATGATGTGTGCTTGTTCAGATTGTGCCAAATGCCATGAATCTGATTTGAGTCCCTCAAAAATGTCTCGTTCCTTCCAGACTGCCTGTCAGCGGCCACTGTACAAAAGCATCTTGTGTATGCAGTGTATAACAGAATTGTTGGATTAGTTGATCAAAAATTTGTGTATGAACCTCACTTGAGCGAGGGGGACTGAACTAACACCTTTGGTTGCAGAATGTTGTAGCTGTAAATGACATTAACAACGCCTATGGTTATTTGTCTCTGATTTGCACTCTTTGAAACCCTCCAAAGACTTTTTTTTTTGGTGGCGTGACTTCCACTAAAACTAACCGGGCAGGGTAGTCAGGGCCCCAACACAATATGGGTAGATCATAAAAACTAAAGTTTAAGCATTTGAAAATGATGAATTAGACCATGAGAAATATGGGAGGCCAAAGGGTTTGAGGTTAAAGGAATGGGAATCACTTCAGTGCTTTGATGGAGTGAATCATCACATGTGGTGAAGAAAGAGAGTAATTTAGTAAGCATGTCATGACAAATAGAGTCTATTGTACCGATATTTATGACTTTTTAGTTGAGACCGCTGGAACTACTCTGTAGGACTAAGTGATATGATAATAATGCATATGCTACTCTGTGATGTTTCTCATGATATTTAGTTTTGGTTTGTGAAGTTTTCATACTCGTAGAGAGTTAATAATCAAGTGTTTCTGTATCTTGTTTGGCTTATTGCTGTAGCACTGGTTAAACGAGTTGAGTGATATATGCCAGGTTTTTTTGTTAATTTTCTTTCTTTTTTCGTCTAAGTGATAATAAGCTGATCTGCACACTTCTAATGGTTTATTTTTTTTGGGTATGGACTATGGATATTGGGGAGATTATGGTGCCATAAGTTCCACATGAATCGTGATTCTGAAGAGGTCATTGTTACGTATGTGGCATACATATACTGCTAACGAACTTTTCAGGTGTAGAATTAATGACTAATCCTTAAGTCTCCACACTAGTGATTTATGTCGTCTTGAGTGATAACTGCAGCAGACCTAGTGGTCATCTAATCTGGTGCATTAGAAAAACCTGAGTCATAGTTTTCCCTAACAACTATTTGAAATTATGCGCAATTGTTAAAGACAAATGCATATGAAAAACTTTTTCAAGGCCAGCGATTCTACAGCTAGTTGAGCTTTGGATTCTAGAATCTGACTTAAATCATTATGGTTGCATTTATCGTTTCTCTTGGTGGAGAGAAGCACAAGCCGGCATTGGTGTTGGGCAAAATATCCTCACATTATTTTTCAATGTTGCATTTTACCTGCTGAATGTGGATTTGTTAACGTAAAATCAAGGGGGAATAAATCTGGATGTGATGTGCTACCATAAAGTTATCTTTGTACAAATCGTTTTAGTTGGATTTTGCCTCCTGTAGTAAACTATGTTAGGGTTGAAGAATCTTGATAAGATAGAATTATCAGTATGATATATATATATATATATGTGTGTGTGCTGTAGTTGACTGAGGGAAAAAATAAGGTAAAATTAGTTTTCATTCGACAAGGACATGACTCAAGTTGTGTCGTGCAAATGAAGCTCCGTTTTCGTGATATGACCGGCAGAGCACTGGGTTTTCCCTTGACAATCATTCGTGCACTGTCTTCCAGCAGAACACAATGAGTCATGCTAGAGTCAGGCGGGTAGGTAGTACACGATACCTATTCTCGGTCTGAGGCATTGGCGGGTCGAGCAGCTTCTAATTTTGCTTGTGAATAAAGGTCCATGTTTGAGGGACGGCAAATATTGTGGGTCTGATCGCCATTTTTTCACGAAACCTAATGACGAACTTAAATGTTAAAAAGGCCGTTTAAACAGTAGCCTTTTAAATAGTAGCAGATGTAGTTATAATAGTGTGTAACACAAGGTAATATGTAATTAGTGTAACAGTCGTATATGCTTTTTTATGTATTGTTAGAACAAACATATAGGGCGTGTTATTTACCAAAAACAACAGGGCATGTGTTCATAATAATAATACGTCTAATCACCCTATTAAAAGTTTGGTCATAGTGAAAGTAAAGGGCATTAGGACGGGCATTGATTGGTTCCTTCGATCCAATATTTTTTGTAAGCATTGTATTAGATTTAAAATACTGTTAATGACAAATACTAGTAATCAGAGTTTTATCTCTGAAACGAACCAGCCAAATTTGAGATACGAAGTAATAATTTAGCCAAGAAGCAAATTTTGTGTGTAATGTCGAGTTTTACTTAACTACTTGCAACACAAAATTGTGTGTATTCAACAGTAAAGACAGCCGTGCATCTTGAGGAAAAGTGTCCCCTTATCCAATAAAATTTTGGAAACAGTATAATGTTATTTTAGCTCAAGAATTCATATTTAAATAATTCGTGGAGTAAATTTATTATTTTAACTCTTCAGTGGAGAGAAAAAGATAGAAAAAAAAAAAACAAAAAAACCTTTCTCTAGTTAAATGTTGGTTATTTCTATAAAATTATTATTTATTTCAATTAACATATCTTTTCTTTCTTTTTATTTTTTATTTCTGTTAACGGTTAGTTATATGCCTTCCATTAACATGTATTTTTTCACTAGGCTATGGGATTAACCACAAAGCGATAGCTTTTCTTTAGTTGTTAATTGTGTTAATTAATTATCATTATTTAATTAGATAGATACAAGAACTAGAAAAAGACACACAAGATTTCTATTGGAAGGAGGAAAGGAGCGGACCGTCCGATTGTCGTGATCTGCTTTAATCAAATATTCAATTTATTGTGAATTTGAGGATGGTCTTTCCATTCCTGCTTTGATTTATTCATATCATCTAATTCAGCAAGCAATCAATGTTACACCTTTCTGAGAAGGTGGCATCAACGCAACCGAGAGAAGATGTTCACATTTCACACACCAACCGCGTTAAGAATTGTTCCCTATTCATATTCCACTTGAGTCTTCCCTACTAAGAAAACTCTTACGATCAAAAACACTCATTGCCATCACCCTGACCATATATTATGTGATTCTAGCCATTCATATTTTCATCTATCCAATCCAACAGAGCAGTTACAATACGTGGTGCATATATCATATTATATGGGTAAGAAGCTAGATGCTCTGCTTGGTAGAAACTTCAATGCTTCTAAGTTTAAGCCTACCGTTAGCCTCGCCATCTCTCGCCTCGTTGTCCTCAACAACCAGCATCAAGCACGCCTCAATCTAGCCCGTTCTGACGTCCTTCAACTTCTCCAACTCAGCCACCATGAACGAGCATTGCTTCGAGTAACATACACATTCTTCTTCTTATTGTTGCTATCATATATGTTTTGTAATGTCTCTTAAAGACCCAAACTTTTTGGATGTTATTGATAGGTTGAGCACGTGATCAAGGAGCAGAATTTGTTGGATGTGTACGATAAGATTGAAGGATACTGCAACCTCTTGATTGAAAGGGTCCACCTCATTGCACAAGAGAGGTTGGTTTGTTCTAGTTTATTTTGATTGATTTATCGTCCTGCCTGTGCTTGAGTGGAGGGTTTTGTTTTTTGCTTTTATTTTTGAATTGATGTGTTTTGTTTTGTTGTTTGTTGTTGTTGTTGTTATAGAGAATGTCCCGATGAGCTAAAGGAGGCTACATCAGGATTAATCTACGCATCATCTAGGTGTGGAGATTTACCAGAGATTCAAGAGATTCGTGCAATTTTGACCTCTAGATTTGGGAAGGAGTTCACTGCTCGTGCTATTGAGCTAAGGAACAACTGTGGAGTCGATCCTCAGGTATATACAAAATACATCTAATATGAGAATCAGTCTATAAATCGTGGTTCTGCCATCTTGATATCCGTAATTTTTATTAATAATCATAACATTCCTACTCTATTTTATCTTTGTTGCTGTAGAAACAAACTTTTCAGGACTAATGCTATTTTTGCCAAAGGGAGATAACTTATTCATTCTAATTTTTAGTAATTTTTCTGCCGTATTCTTATAGATACTCTTATATGATGCTTGTAGATGATACAAAAGCTGTCAACAAGGATGCCGAGCTTGGAAAGCAGAATGAAGATACTCAAAGAGATTGCTTCTGAGAACAGTATTATTTTGCAGCTTGAAGAAATTCCTGCTGTTACATATGATGTATGTACAACAGTTAAGGCAGCAAACATGCATTCTTATTGTTTATCACACTTGTTAACCAAAAAATACTCAGAGAGACTGATGATGTAATCAATGCAGGAACAAATGAAAGTGAAAAAACAAAGCCAGCAGGGGCCAGAGATAATGGAAGAAGTGAATCTCCACAATTTGCCTAATAAGGGAAAAGATGAAAAGTTGTCTGATTCCTTTATGGCCCGGAAGAAGTATAAGGATGTAGCTGATGCAGCACAAGCAGCCTTTGAGTCAGCAGCAAATGCAGCTGCTGCTGCAAGAGCAGCTTTGGAACTCTCGCGATCCGAACCGCGTGATCCTGATGATCATAGCACTCCAAGCCCCCCACCAAGAAAAGTTTTGGATGAACATGATTCTGTGGAAGACAAGGAAATCCTCAGTGAAAGAAGAGAAGAATTTAACAAAAACTTGGAAGAGGGAATCTGTAGTTCAAATTCAGATGATGAGAATTTGAAGTGGGCCAATGTGTCAGTGGATGCAGAAATTGAGGCTAATCCATTTGGAGAGAAACTAGTTTTTGATGAGGCTGATGATGAACAGAGGAGCACTCATTCTTCTAAGCAGATATCTTCACAGTATCATTCTGGTATAGAGGTTGAATCAGGAGTGTCAAATGAAGTGCAAGAATCCAAGATGCAGAGCGCGCCTTATTTGGATTTGAAGAAGCAACCCTTTTCAGTGAGAACTAGACGAGTACACTAAGATCGAGTGTGTGCAGAATGTGACTTTGCAAGTGAGAATGTGAGTTTTGCAAATAGCACAGGCTAAGTGTGCAATTGCTTGGGCCCGTTCTTTTTTGTTTCATTAAGTTTCTCAAAAATCTACTATTTTTCAGTTTGGATTTTGTGCATTTAAAAGATTAATTTACTAAGTTGGGGGTAAAAGCATCACTGGTTCCAAGTTTTTGTTGTCTGTCTCTATCATGATGTAAAAGGAGGCTTTCTCAAGTAATGTGGATAAGAAACAGATACTCTGAGAATTGTGAGAAATTTCAAGTGAGAAATGTGTGTAGTTCAGTGGGGGATGTTAACATTAAATTAACTAATTATTAACCTGCTTTTATTTTTCTGCTTAGAATCGTCAATTCAAAGCATAATATAACGAAAGTAAATCAGTTGTTAGAATCTCAGTTCATAGGGTCAAATATGGGGCTCCTACCATGGAAAATTATATAGTAGTGCGTAGATTTAGTTTTATATCACTTTTTTATTAGTGGGATTTAGTTTTATATCCTGCAATTTAGGTAAAATAACGCTTTGTTACTTCTTTTGTTTGTCTTTTTTTAGTGTGACAGAAAAATAAAAAACAATTACCTACGCACAAAAAGAGTCTCTAACAAATCCTTTAATAATAATAAATGAGGATCAACCGTTCTTTGTTAATTTGAAACATAAACACTATGATAATCCGCTATATGACAATAAGACCAATCTTAGAATATCCCGAAGAGATAAATTGGTAATGAGATAATTATACAATGAGTTACACTTGTAATTTACAACAAAATTATTTATTAAAATTGCACCCCTTCTTTTTCGCTGAAAAATATTGAAGTCAAAGTTTTGCCCCATCTGTAACTTCTCTTGTTTTCTTTTTATATGTACTGCATTCTTTTTCTGATTCGATCTGTTCTGCATTCTTTTTATTTGTACTGCATTTGCAAACTTTGTTAACATTTGATTCATCGATTGGATACAAATATGCGTAGCGGTCGGTATCTTATATGTCCTAATGATCCGCCTATCCGAGGTTTCTAAGGTTAACTGCATTGAATTAATAGATTACGTGAGACATGTTACATATTTATAAACCTAATATACTCTCATAATAGATTGTTTCATTTTTAAGACTCAAATTCGAGACTAGTAGCTAAGGGATTAAAACTCTCCATCACTAAAATCAACCATAAGTTGGCAGCACACTAACACTTAAGTAAAGTTACTTATGTTGATAAAGAATTATTAACAAACATAACATTCATTTAATACAAATTAATATTATATTAATATTATGGGTTAAATAAGTTTTTTTCCTTTAATAAATTGTGAATTTTGATTTTTCATCATATTACAATTTTTGTTTGGTCTGAGTCCTTGATAAATATATTTTTTTGTTTTAGTTCCTCACGTTAAGTTAGATCGTAAAAAGATGATATATCATACCAAAATTAGATAAACTCATTATAATTTTATAAAACATTGTTAAACTAAGTTTTTAACCTAAAAAACAATCAATATTCAAATCCTAAAAAATAAAAAGAGAAATTATTGAAACGATCTCTTAGTCGTGATAATAATCAAAAATAAAAATATCTTACCATAAATTTCCTAATTTTGTGAGTGTGATTATCTTAAAATTATTTCATTATAATTTTCACAATGGCATTCCACTCACATAAATTCAATTCGAGTAAAAATTATAGTTAAGCCAACGCGGGGTTGACATGGTCGCACCACATCAGCAAATCTGTATTATTTTATACTCAGCCAAGGTTGGGTTGGCTTGACCAATTTGGACTCTTGGACCCTAACATTCCACTTGTTCATGTCTGCTTCGCATACAGCCTTACCAACTTCACATTTGACTTCACCTTTTTACCTTCGAAATTAATCCTCCTACGTCCTACCTTGGTTTGAAAAATACCAATGAAAGCCTAGCCCATTGGATTCATCACAAACCAAGGGGCACCTACCCCCATTCTTCCCCATATATGTATATATATAGACTTATTCTCCACTCATCCAACCAACCAACTCATCCAATTCCCTCCATTGGATCTGCATAGAAATAAAAAAAAAAAAAATGACTCTCCAACTTAGGAAACCACTCTTCTATACTCTTATTACACTAGCCATCATTTCAATTACAAAACTCTTGTGCTCACACCTCTCCATACCATTCCCTCTATCCAATTTCTCAATTGCTGGTGCCACCCTTATCTTCTTCACTCTATTCCAAACACATTTGTTGTCCTCAACTTGTTCAAAAAACAAGACCACTCTCCCTCCAGGGCCTCTCTCTGTCCCTATATTTGGAAATTGGCTCCAAGTTGGTAATGACCTCAACCACCGTCTTCTAGCTTCATTGTCACAAAGCTATGGCCCTGTCTTCCTTCTCAAACTCGGTTCCAAAAACTTGGTCGTTGTCTCTGACCCTCAACTTGCCACCCAAGTCCTCCACTCTCAAGGCATCGAGTTCGGCTCTCGCCCGCGAAACGTTGTCTTTGACATCTTCACAGGAAACGGACAAGATATGGTGTTCACAATTTACGGCGATCACTGGCGCAAGATGCGCCGGATAATGACTCTGCCTTTCTTCACCAACAAGGTTGTCCACAACTATAGCAGCATGTGGGAGGAAGAGATGGATTTGGTGGCGCGTGACCTCCACGCAAATGCCGAGAGAGTGAGGAGTGAAGGGATAGTTATAAGGAAGCGGCTGCAGCTGATGCTGTACAACATAATGTACAGGATGATGTTTGATGCAAAGTTTGAGTCTATGGAGGACCCTTTGTTCATTCAGGCCACAAGGTTTAACTCTCAGAGGAGCCGTTTGGCACAGAGTTTTGAGTACAATTATGGTGATTTCATACCTCTGCTTAGGCCCTTTTTGAGGGGATACCTTATCAAGTGCAAGGACTTGCAAACTAGGAGGCTGGCATTTTTCAACAACTATTACATTGAGAAAAGGAGGTAAAAAATGTCACTTTTTTCCCCCTCTTAATGTCTGGTCTCTAATCACTCTTAAATCGAGCATAAAGGGTTTGAAGTTAATATATTTAACTAACATGTCATTAGGAGATTAATATAAAAAATGTCACTTTTAACTAAAGTTTTGAATTTAAATATGAAAAAAATTTAGATTTAGATTTTTTCTTTTCTTTTATTTGATAGGTTGACGTCATACTGCATGTTGGCTTGGCTTTTAGATGAGGAAGTGGGGCATTCAAATTTATTTTATATAACAATCATCATTATTTTTTTTTCAAAGAATTAACATAGTTTTACTTTTTACGAGAAATTTTTAATTGTTCTTAAAGCAAAAAAAATCTTACATTCATTATTTGATACATCAGTGACTAAATGTGACAATTCAAAAAATAAAAGTGACTGACATTTAATGATGTGTTAAACAATGAATAAAAAAAAACAAAAGAATCTTTTGCTAGAAGGACATCTAAGAATTTTTTACTCTTTATACATACTTGAAGTTCCTTCTTTAATGCCCATTTATAACTGCATGTATTTGCTTCATTCCTATGTCACTCTACAGAGAGATAATGGCAGCAAATGGGGAGAATCACAAGATAACCTGTGCAATTGACCACATCATAGATGCTCAGATGAAGGGAGAAATCAGTGAGGAAAATGTGCTCTACATTGTAGAAAACATCAACGTGGCAGCAATAGAGACAACACTATGGTCAATGGAGTGGGCAATAGCAGAATTGGTCAACCACCCACACATCCAAACCAAGATCCGCGATGAGATATCTAAAGTACTCAAAGGGCAGCCAGTAACAGAATCAAACCTTAACCAACTTCCCTATTTGCAAGCCACAGTGAAAGAGACTCTAAGGCTCCACACCCCAATTCCACTATTGGTGCCACACATGAACCTTGAGGAAGCAAAACTTGGAGGGTAAAAACTAAATTTTTTCTTGTTTCACTCGTTGCAAAGGGATACCTTTATAGGGATACATAGGCATTTTAGAACTATTTAATGACGTTTGTCATTCTCTCATTAATTCTAAAAAATATTCTTTCTTATCATGACACATGTCATCATCGCTTGATACTCTAGAATTATATTCCTAATATCTCTGATATTACACCATAACAGGTACACAATTCCAAAGGAGTCCAAGGTGGTGGTGAATGCATGGTGGCTTGCAAACAACCCGGAATGGTGGAAGAAACCGGAGGAGTTCAGGCCAGAGAGGTTCTTGGAAGAGGAGATTGAGACGGATGCTGTGGCTGGAGGAGGGAAGGTTGATTTCAGGTTCTTGCCATTTGGTGTTGGGAGGAGGAGTTGCCCTGGGATCATACTTGCATTGCCAATTCTGGGTCTTGTCATTGCTAAGATGGTCACAAATTTTGAGATGAAGGCACCATTAGGGGCAAAGGTGGTTGATGTGAGTGAGAAAGGAGGGCAATTCAGCTTGCACATTGCCAATCACTCTGTTGTGTTGTTTGATCCGATTAGGATTTGATTTTGGATTCATGTCAAGTCCTTCCTCCTAGATGCATTATTTGCTGCTTCATTTTTTCTACTTTCAATTTTTGTTTGTCATGTGTTTTCATAAATGCAGTTGAATAATGTTGTAACCACTAGTATATATGTAATACAGAGTTTTTTTTTTTTTGACTCTTCAAGTTATGTACACTTTATCTTTCATATTTTTTTAGAGAAATTATTGCGTGTTATACAATATTTACTCCGCTAATAATTAAGTGACATTATAGTTAAAAATATGATTTTATTACCAACTGAAATGAGGCTAAAATAACATTGGTAAAACTTAATTCACATATATTTTATTATATATGATCATGTAATAATTTATCCTTTTAAAGTCATTTTATTTACTTCTTTTCTAGTATAATTAAGTTATTGAGAAAAGGAATACAGTGACCCACCTTTTTCTGTTTAGATTTTCATGTGTTAAGTTAGTACACAAACACCACTAATATCTCCACTAATAGAGTCAAAATTCGTTCACTAAAGTTAACGCTGATGAAGTTAAGAGACAATATCTCAAATTAACAACATGCAATAAGCAAATCGAGAGAAATAAGTACTCTAACAATAAAGTTAATGCTGAGAAAAATAAGTAAAGCCCAAGTTTGTCTATCAAGGCAAGCAATTGAAAACATCTCCTAAGGATTAAAGAAGCTTTCGAAGTGAAGTGTAGTATACTCTTTCGATTATGATATAAGTGTAGCTTTGTTCAAATCTTTTTAAACATGATCCTCATTATTAAATAAAGTAAAATAATAAATGAGGTATGTTTTAAAATCTAAAAAATAATTAATTATTACTTTTTTTTGGCAAGATAATTCTTACCTTATTTAGTATTCATGAGAATATTTAAGAAATTTATAAAGAGGTTAATTGTTATACACTAATGCCATCTAATTAAATATTGTTACATAAGTAAAAATAATTGACTTTTATTATTACTTCAAATGTCATATATATAAATAATTTAATTGGATGAGTGTAAAAAAAAATCCAATTTTGTCTATATAAATTCTCATTTTAGTCAACTTTATCTTTAACAAAAGTTGTTGACCAAAACTCTTCTTGACGTGACATATAATTATTTAAAATTCTCAATCAAAATTATGACTGCATAATACAAAAATATGCCACTTTAGTCTATAGGTTATTTGGCAGCTATAATTGTTAGGTATATTAACAGAATAATTAACTTACTGATTTTTATATTTGCAAGGACGATTTTGGTCATAAATTTTTGTTAAAGGCAAAATTGACTAAAATGAGAATTTACATTGATAAAAATAAAGGTTTTTTGTTTATATTGTGGTCCAATTAAATCATTATAGGATCTTGACAGACATTATTTCTCATTCTTCTTGAGTATTTGAAAGTGAAAAAAAAGAAAAAGGAAAACAAAGAACTTGTCAAAACTCAAAAACTAAAAAGAAAAAAAGTTAAGACTAAGCAAGGGTGCAACGGTGCGTTTTGAGGTTAAAAGCGTAGGAGCAGACGTGAGGCGAGGGTCATTTCTGTGGGTGTGTGACCGCGTTGCCCCCTCTCTCTCTCTCTCTCTCTCTCGTCTTCTCTTTTTCCCTTTGTTCCCTCCTTCAGTGCTGTTAGGGTTTACGTTCTCCAATTGATGCCTTCTTGAAACCCCACCCTCTTTCACTTTTATCCGAGATTCAACACAAGATCCCAATTCCTCCGTAGTCACTGGATTCGAAACTTAATCGATAGTTCCGTTCGACACGGTACGATATTTTGCTCCTTCCTATCTTGATTCGATGAACTTTTTATAGTATATTTGCATTTCTCTAATTTAAGCATAAAGAAGCAAAAAAAGAGTTGAGTAATGTGTATGAAATTAATTAGTTAAAGTGAAAGATTTATAAGTTCTAGGGATTTCAGTGATTTATACGCTAAAGTTATGCTTGTGCGACGATTTATTAGTGTTTGCTCGTTTGTATCTGAATATTTGTTGTCCTAATTTATCATTATTTTAGGAGTTTTCTTGTCATATTTGATCTTGTAACAATTTTATTAATTTGCTGATTCTGCCAGAAGTTTCAGGAGTAAAAGAAAATGTCTACAGCTGAAGAACCATTATATCCAATAGCGGTGCTTATAGACGAGCTGAAAAATGATGACATCCAGCTGCGGTTGAACTCAATTCGTAGGCTATCGACGATCGCGCGTGCCCTTGGGGAGGAGCGAACCCGTAAGGAGTTAATTCCATTTCTGGGTGAAAATAATGATGACGACGACGAGGTACTTCTTGCAATGGCGGAAGAATTGGGAGTGTTCATTCCTTATGTTGGGGGAGTGGAACATGCCAGTGTGTTGCTCCCACCTCTGGAGACACTTTGCAGTGTTGAGGAAACCTGTGTGAGAGATAAAGCCGTGGAGTCACTTTGTAGAATTGGATCTCAAATGAGGGAGAGTGATTTGGTTGAGCATTTCATCCCCTTGGTGAAGGTCTTTCAACTTTTTCACAGCAGAATAAATGTTTTTATTATTACCTTATGTGGATTTTTATCATGAATGCTGCCTAAAATGGTTCTGGGTCAACTTGAATAACTTATGATATGTACCTTATGACTCTGCAATGTGGCTGTGCTGCTGTGCTATCTAGTATTTTGCTGGCTTGTTTCTAGGCAATCACGTGTCTTAATGGCTTAATGATTGTTAATCGTTTATGATGTGTTAAATATATCCTTCTAGTTCCCCTTCAGTATTGCTTTGAACATCCTTCCTAATTTATGCTATTATTTCTGTTTCAGAGATTGGCAGCAGGTGAATGGTTTACTGCCCGAGTATCTGCATGTGGACTATTTCACATTGCATACCCAAGTGCACCAGATGTGTCTAAGGCAGAGTTGAGGTCAACATACAGTCAGTTATGTCAAGATGACATGCCTATGGTTAGAAGGTCTGCTGCATCAAATCTTGGGAAATTTGCTGCAACAGTTGAATATTCTCATTTGAAGGCTGACATCATGTCAATTTTTGATGATCTTACTCAGGATGGTACTTATATAAATATTCTTGTTCTTTCTAGATGGAAATTGTCTTTCATTTGTATATTGCTCTAGGCTGTTTGATTATGGTGAATAGTCTATTCTCTATTTTCCTTAATGTAGTTGTTCTTGTAACTATGATCAGATCAAGATTCTGTTAGATTGTTGGCTGTGGAGGGCTGTGCTGCTCTTGGCAAGTTGTTGGAGCCACAAGATTGTGTTGCACATATACTTCCTGTTATTGTTAACTTCTCCCAGGTACATTTACTCATTAGTCTCCATGCATTTATATATCCGTGCAATGCTTTTTCCACCATACCAAATAATCTGTTTTAATTCACTAATTATTTGATATAATTTAACTGATCACTTATAGGATAAGTCCTGGCGTGTGCGGTACATGGTTGCAAATCAATTATATGAGCTTTGTGAAGCTGTAGGCCCTGAACCTACACGGTATTATTTTTCAGCTTATTATTATGCATATTGCATATCTTTCTGTTGCCGTACTTTGATATGCGAATAGATTGTATTTAATTATGAGCTGTGCTCCCTGATAATGGTTTGTGTGCCGAAACATGTGATTTGCATATTGATTTCCTCATATATTTACTAAGGCCCAGATATATTTTGTGACTATTTCTTTTATCCTTTGAAAAGGACGGAATTGGTTCCTGCCTATGTGCGGTTGCTTCGAGATAATGAAGCTGAAGTACGCATAGCAGCTGCTGGAAAAGTGACCAAGTTTTGCAGGATTTTAAATCCAGATCTTGCAATTCAGCATATTCTTCCTTGTGTGAAGGTGTGGATTGTTGGAAAAGAACCTTTGATACATTTATAGTGTTACCATTTGGAAAAAAACTCTTTTTTGTCTTGGTTTTGCAGTTCAGTATTCTAAAAATATATTTACAGGTTTATATACTTTGGAACAACTTTTGCAGGAACTGTCATCAGATTCTTCGCAGCATGTTCGTTCAGCTTTGGCTTCAGTAATAATGGGAATGGCTCCGGTATTAGGAAAGGTATAAGTGTTGAATGGCATTTTCTGTTGTTATTGTGCTCTAGACAAGAGTATGCACTATCCATATCATGCTAGGTGAAATCTGCTGTTGAGTATCCTTCAAATTGTTCATTTTTTTTCCTTCTTTTGATTAAAAGGCAAGGCTGTTTGTTTTCATCTTTTCCCTCTAAAATGGGTTCAGTAACCATTTGGTGCTATGGGGCGTGGATAATGTTGTTCATCTTCCACAAATGAATCACCTTATTGTCGTGTAGGCCATTAGAAAATTTAAAACTGTCAGCAACTATGCACTGAATTATAACCTTTGCAAGTGGGAAGGGCATATTCCATGCTGTAGGCTTAATTAATCTGTAAATAAGACCAGATTCACCTTTAAAATCCTCCCAGTTTGCAATGAAGGAAAGAAAGAGCCTTATTGCCATATCTAGGTTTAGTGCAGTACTCAGGCCTTCTATTGATTCCGTTCTGTAGATTGGCCATGTCATAAGCTGTGTGTATTGGTACATACTATTCTGCACTTGGTCTATATTTCATGCCATTTCTATAGATTCCTTCGTTTTGATTATGTTTGCAATCTGTATATTTTGTGCTTGACTGCTTTTGTTGTTACTCTGCGGTAACTGATTTCTGCCTTTGGCTGGTATGAATACTTAATGAATTTGCCGTACTTTGATAATTTAATTCTGCAACTGATTTTGTGGCAATGGTTTAT
>QANU01024517.1:1182153-1222057 GCA_003254905.1 Nissolia schottii
GGGGGGGGGTGGTAGCTGTGATAGTGATAGCCTTCAGTGTAAATCTGATTCTAGTTCTACCTTATCTTCATTGCAGGATGCAACAATTGAGCAGCTTCTTCCTATATTCCTTTCCCTTTTGAAGGACGAATTTCCTGATGTGCGCCTAAACATCATTAGCAAGCTTGATCAAGTGAATCAGGTTGTTAACTTGTTGTAGATTCTGGAGTGTTTTTAATTTTTCAAATTCTTTGTATTCTTTAGGCAGCCTTTTTTCTTTTCCTTTGATGGTGCTATTAATTCTAGCATGCAGAACTTATGCTTTCATTTATGATGAACCTTGTGTCCGCATGCCTCCATATACTCAAAATATGAAGCATACAAATAAATCAAGCTATTCTTGCAGGTTATTGGAATCGATCTGTTATCTCAGTCATTATTACCAGCCATTGTTGAGCTTGCTGAGGATAGGCATTGGAGGGTTCGGCTTGCAATAATAGAGTATATACCCTTATTGGCCAGTCAATTGGGGGTTGGGTTTTTCGATGACAAGCTTGGTGCACTTTGCATGCAGTGGCTACAGGATAAGGTTTGTGCTCTCCACTTGCTTGCTAGTGTGTGTGTATTTTGGGAACCACATATTCCACATGAATAATTCTGTTAACCTTCTGATTGTTTGTTCCAGGTTCATTCAATTCGTGAAGCAGCTGCTAACAACTTGAAACGCCTTGCTGAAGAGTTTGGTCCTGAGTGGGCTATGCAGCATATAGTTCCACAGGTTCATCTTTTAGTTTATTTATTAAATTTTTTTTGTATACCAGCATATCTCAATATTAATTTTTGTGTGCGCGCATATCTTTATTGTCTGTTGGAATTTGGAAATTGACTACTACAACTCTTTTTCTTCATAATTTGATTTGGATACATTTCTTTGCTTACATGATGAAATTTTTGAAAATACTCTAACCATATAATTGATGAACAAATAAACCTGCGCGTCTTCAATTGGGATGCTAAAAGAAAGAAATTGCTAGAGTCATCATGGGAAGGGGAGTTGGAGACACAGTGAAAATCCTCTACTGGTTACAGCTGTCTAGATTGAGATCGAAGCAACCAGCTCCAGAGTAGTGGAATTATCTGTTGGTTTGTTTCTGTTTTAAGAGTTGCAGTTCCTGTTCCACAATACTGAAATATTTGAATCTTTTATTGTACTTGATTAAAGAACAAGTCGTGTAAAAAGGATATAGGGAAGTTTAGTTCAGCAGTTGACCAGAGAGCATGACGTTAATACGGATATAGGGAAGTTTAGATCAACAAAGCATGGGTTTGTTTGCGTGTGTATTTCTCCTTTCGGCCTTTGTCTCTTAGCTCTGGCCTCTAAGCCCTTTTGGGAGTTTCACTGTGACGTTACATGTATAGTAGGGTTTGAAGATGCTTTTCATTGAGACATCTGCTTTCTGTTCGGCATTGCTTTCTCTGTTGTTCACCTGAATGCAAATTCAAGTATCAGTATGACATGTATGGAACAGGTTCTGGAGATGATTAACAATCCACATTATTTGTATCGGATGACCATTCTTCGAGCTATCTCTCTGCTTGCTACTGTCATGGGTTCTGAAATCACTTGTTCAAAATTGTTGCCTGTTGTTATTACTGCATCAAAAGACAGGTATTTTATTTATCAATTTTTTTTTAAAGTTTCTTATATGCCACAGGGTGAGGGTCAATATAGTTTTAATTTCCGACTACTTCCATTTTGCTCCCATACAGAGTGCCCAACATAAAGTTCAATGTGGCAAAGGTATTAGAATCCATCTTCCCCATCGTTGATCAGTCGGTAAGTGTCATGCTTTCTTTTGCTTTTTCATCCTGTGTTTTTTGTTTGTTTGTCTTCCATTCTTATTCTGTGAACATCATTGCCATTCAGGTGGTGGAAAAGACAATCCGTCCATGCCTTGTTGAGCTCAGTGAGGATCCTGATGTTGATGTGCGATTCTTTTCCAACCAAGCACTTCAGGCAATTGATCACGTCATGATGTCTAGCTAGTCAGGCAGGAATGTTTCAATGCGCATTGAGGTTAAAGACGCTAGTAGAGATATGCTAATATTTCCGACCATCATAATAGTACTAGCGTAGTTGTACTGATAGGTAAATGTTTTTTTGTGAGTTACACGTTAACGATTGATGTGATTTAGACCCCATTGTATGCTATGTTTCAGATATATACGCTCTCTTTATTGTATGTTGCACTTGCATAGGTTCCTTAGTTTTGTTCCTTGTACCTGTAGGCGTCGAATTGCTTATTTGAATACAAAGTGCTATGTAATAGCGTGCTCCCTTCTCTCTTGCATTTTGATTTCACTTCGATCTCTTCTTAGGGAGGAAGGGAGGGTTGTCGTAAGGTTATCTTAGCCGTCTTCTTGAGGTGTGAGCCTTAATACAGTTCCAATCACATTGAAAATCGTATGAATGTGCACGAGGATCTTGATATTTACGGGTTGTTCAATATCTCAATTAAATGATAGGCTGTTAACATTTTAGAGTTAAGTGAGCTTAATTTTATTGTGAAAGTTAGCTCAAGAGAGGGGAGAGCTGACTATATCCTTATCCTTCAACAATGTCGGACTTAAACTGTGGATTGAGTGTGCAACTGTGCATATATCATTGATGAAAAGGAAATAGTGGGCATAAATCTCAAATAAGATTCTCTTCCACGTTGCATGTGAATTGATGGCCGTATCACACTCCGAAGTCCCAACCTTATGAAATTGAAAACGGGACAAAAATGTTAACGATGCAGGAAGAAGAAAAGGTGCATAGAGTATACAATAACTAAACGTATATTCAACTCCCTAGCGACAGAAAGAGGGGGTAAGAAAAACTTTCATCTGCTTACTTGGCCTTCACATGGCAATCAGGAATAAGGATTCTCAACTTCCACCAAATCCCAAAAAATGTAGACTCAAATTGGGGTTAGAGTGTAACTAGGATGGAATAAGGGAAACAATTACAACTATCCAAACACAGCTCTGAGTCCATAGTACACTTAAAATACAATGGAACAGTGTCAATTAACAGAAAAATAGGGGAAAATGCGTTCAAGAGCTAAGAACAAAGGAGTCTTCAGGTCAAAGTGCAGGGATGGTATGCTCCCGATCACTAAAGCTGACAGCCTCTCCAACGAGCTCACCTGAGGGGGATAAAGGACTGCAGGGCTCGGTTGCACTCTAGTGAGGTTAGGTTTCGATGTTACACACTTGCAGACAGGTGAGTGAGCAAAAGTTGAAGATGAGCAAAAGCACGATAACAGAAAGGTAAGAGAAGGCACTCACATTACTCACAGCCTTTCCTAATTGGAAGTCTTTCCATTTAATCCTTGGTTTCCTCACTCTCCCACTCCTCAAGTCCATAATTTCCGTCTCTCCCTCCACGTGTCTTGTCTTTGTAACTAATTCCCCTTTTGGTTTTTTATGCAATTTTTGTTCTATTTCTGCTTTTTCTTCTTTGCCAAGTTTGCCCTTTATTGGTGTTACACGACTTCCCCCTTTGAAAACAACCTTGTCCTCAAGGTTGAAGTGTGGGTAAGCTTGTTGAAATTCCTCCAATCCTTCCCAAGTTGCCTCTTCAATAGGAATATGTTCCCATTGAACTAGCAATTGCTTGATTGTGCCCTGCCCTTATATTATCTCCCTTTGCTGCAAAATTTGCTGAGGTTGCACAATAGGACCTATTTCTGTGGTTTGTAGTGGTAATGGTAGATAAGGGCTTATGTGAGGCCCATGAAATTTCCTGAGCTGTGAGACATGAAAAACATTGTGGATCTTGGCTGTTGGGGGCAATTTCACTTGGTAAGTGGCTTTTCCAATCTGGGCTATTATGGGAAATGGCCCAAAATAATTCATACTTAACTTTTGATGCTTCCTTAATGCAATGGAGCGCTGCCTATAAGGTTGGAGCTTAATCAACACTATTTCTCCCACTTCTACCTGTACTTCTTTTCTATGCTTATCTGCCTTGTTCTTCATATAAGTTGGGCTTTTTGTAAATTGTCCTTAAGCTGTAGCAACAACTTATCCCTTGTTGTAAGCAATCCTTGTGAATCCGGTGGGTTTGTGTACTGCTTTTCATACTTAATTACCTTAGGAGGTTCTCTCCATACAAGGCTTGAAAAGGAGTCATAGCTATACTGCTGTGAAAACTGGTATTATACCATTACTCAACCCATGGTAACAACTTGTATCATTGTTTAGGATTTTGAAAAGAGTAGCATCTCAAGTACATCTCGAGGGATTTTTTCAAATTCTCAATTTGGCCATCTGTTTGTGAATAGTAAGTTGTGCTTTTCTTGAGCTTTGTGCCTTGAAGGTGAAATAATCTTTGCCAAAAAGTACTCATGAACGCCCTGTTTCAGTCAGAGACAATGGAATTAGGCATTCCATGAAGCTTCGCTATATGAGACAAAAATGCCTTAGCCACTGTACAACTTGTGAAATCCCTCTTCAATGGTATAAAATGTCCAAATTTGGTCAATCTATCAATGACCACCAAAAGCACACTATAGCCATAAGACATAGGTAGGCCAATGATGAAATCCATGGAAATATCATCCCACACTTGGCATGGGATAGGCAAAGGTTGCAGCAATTCAGTAGGAAGAGTGTTGGTGGACTTGGCTTGTTGGCAGATGGAGCATTGCTGAACAAATTGTCTGATGTCATTCTGCATATTAGGCCAATAGAATTGTGTTGTTATTCTTGCTAAAGTTCTAGCAATACCTGAATTCCCTCCCACTAGAGACTCATGGAAGTCTTGCATGATTACCTCCTTGAGGTGTGAGTTTTTAGGGATAGCCAAGCTATTTTTCCAAAATAGTAACCCCTTGCTGCATAAAATAGGGCCATACCTGAGTTGGGTTCTGTTTGCATTGTTCCAAGACTAATGCCATGTCTGCATCAGTGGCTGCTGCCTGTTCGAGGTCCTCAATCCAATTATTTATTGGTGTAGACCAAGCCATAAAGCATGATCGAGATAAGGCATCAGCATGGATGTTTTCCTTTCCTGGTTTGTAATGGATTGTGAAATCAAATCCAATGAATTTGTGCAACCAAGCCTGTTGTTCAGGTGTCTGCAAATTCTGATCCATCAGGTTTTTTAAACTTTTCTGGTCAGTTTTGATGATAAATTTGTGGCCAAGCAGATAATGTCTGAACTTTTTCAATGCCTCAGTGATGACATACAATTCCCTAACATAGGCAAACTTGCTTTGCATCTTGGGGAAAAACTTTTTGGAAAAGTAGGCTATAGGGTGATTGTCTTGACTCAAGAACGCACCCACACCAGAACCTGAGGCATCTGTTTCCAGAGTGAATTGTTGGCTAAAATCAGGCAAAGCTAGGATAGGAGCAGAGGTTAGGGCCACTTTCAACTGCTGGAAAGCATCTGTGGCTTTAGCATTCCATTGAAAAGAATCTTTCTTCAATAAATCAATTGGGGGTGCAACAATAGCAGCATAGCCTTTGATAAACCTCCTATAGTAGCCAGAAAGCCTTAGAAATCCCCTTAATGGCTTCAAACAGTGAGGTTGAGGCCATTGAACTATGACCTGAATTTTAGAGTTATCCATTGCCACACTTGAGCTAGAGATTGTGTGACCTAAGTAATCAATTTCTTGCTTTCCAAATTCACATTTAGATATTTTGGCATACAACTTTTGCTGCCATAGCAGCTCCAAAATTGTTCTCACATGCTGTAAATATTCACTCCATGATCGGCTGTAGATAAGAATATCATCAAAGAAAACCAGTACAAACCTCTTTAAAAATTTCTGAAACACTTTATTCATCAAATTTTGAAAGGTTGCAGGTGCATTTGATAGGCCAAAAGGCATGACCAACCACTCATAGTGACCATTATGAGTCCTGAAAGCTTTCTTATAAGTGTCCTCAGGTTGAACCCTGATTTGATGATAACCTGCCCTTAAATCTAGTTTAGAGAAAAAGCAGGCACCATGTAGCTCATTAATGAGTTCATCCATAGTTGGAATTGGAAACCAGTCTTTGACACTGATAGCATTTAAAGCCATATAATCCGTACAAAATCTCCATGTACCATTTTTCTTTTTGACCAAAATCACAAGAGAGGAAAAAGGACTTTTGCTAGGCTTAATAATACCCTCCTGCAACATGTCTTGTACCATTATCTCAATTTGATGCTTCTGGCTATGAGGGTATCTATAGGGTCTTACCTTCACAGGATTAGTGCCTTTATGTAGAGTTATGGCATGGTCTTGACTTCGCTGAGGTGGTAGGCCATGAGGGGCGCTGAATACATGGCTAAATTGCAATAGGAGTAATTTCAATTCAAGAGCCATGTCAGTAGGTAGCTGCAGGGTATTGTCTATTGGTGTTGCAAAATCCTGCAGTTGTAAAGTGAACAATTCTATAATTGCTTGAGTATGTTGCAACATTCTCAACTGATGTAAGTGGGCCTGCATAGGCTTAGGTGGTCTCTCCCCTTGTATTTCCACTCTTTTCCTATCTAAGACAAATTGTAGTCTTGGAGTCTTATAATTAACCAAATGATCTCCAAGTTGTGCTAGCCAAGAAGTGCCAAGCACCAACTCAGCACCTGTCACAGCCAAAAGGTACACAGGCATGTGTAAGGTTTGTCCTTGAACTTGGAGTTCCAAGTTCTTAATGAACCCTTCAGACTCCAGAATGATGCCATTTCCCATCATAACTCTACACTAAGGAGTAGGTTGTACTTCAGCTTTTAAAAATTTTGCAAGTCTAGGTTATAGGAAATTATCTAGGCTCCCTCCATCAACAAAAATTTGAACAACTTGACCTTGGATTAAACCCACAAACCAAATAATTCACCCCTCTGTCACCATTCAAAGCATTAAGAGATACGTGTTGAATTTGGGGGTCTAGAGGTTCCTGTTCAGGTTCCTCTATACTAATAGCATCAGTGGCTGAAGACAAGGAATCAGCCTGATCCTCCTCTACCTGAAGAATCATTAAGTTCTTATTGGGACATTTGTGATTGAAAGAGTATTTCTCATCACAAGTGAAACATAACCCATGTTCTCTTCTGAACTGGATTTCAGTAGGCCCCAATTTCCTTATCAGTGGTTTTTTTGCTTTCCATTTTTCTTGGTTGGCCTCAGGGTTAGGCAATACTGGAGGGAGATTAGTGCAAGGCACTAGTCTTACCTGAGAAGGGAATTATGGATGCTATGAATGATTCCTCATCTGGCCAGTGTTGGCCCTGATAGAGAGGTTGTGCCTATCTTCATATAATCTTGCTAAAGATACAGCTCGCAGCAATGAATCAAGACCTTGTACAATGGCATCGTTGCGAATGTCCTCCTTTAAGCCACTCACAAAACAGCCCATAATGGCATCGGGGCTGATACCGTAGACACAGTTTGCTAGGGACATAAATGTAGTGTAGTACTCATTCACAGGATTTTTGCATCAATTTGAAAAGGTTACCTCGAGTTCCTTCAAAAGGAGATAGGCCAAATTCGATTTCTAGAGCTCTGGGTAACTCTTGCCATGAATGAAAGGGATAAGCGTGCTGCATCATTTGTAACCAAAGGATCGTATCTTTCTCCATGTGCACTGAAGCAATAGTGAATCGATCTTCATCTTCAGTTTGATAATACTCAAAGAATTGATTGGCCTTGAAGATCCAATCTAAGACGTTGGAGCCATCAAATTTGGGGAAATCGAGTTTAACATTGCGGATTGAAAATGGTTGTCGTTGTTGATGGTTCATGGTGTTGTGGGATGAGTTCTAACTGCCATGATTTTTTGAGGATGCAGTGTTGTTGAGGTAGGTCTGCAAGGTCGTTTCTAGCATCATAATGTGATCATCTTGTTGCTCACGTACTTTTGCGGCTTCCTCTAACAACTCCATTATCCTCTTGGTGTCATTCTTCTCTGGTGCCATGGCGTCAACGAGAGCACCAATTGTAACACGAATTTACTAGGATGGAATAAGGGAAACGATTACAACTATCCAAACACAGCTCAGAGTCCACAGTACACTTAAAATACAATGGAATAGTGTCAATTAATAGAAAAATAGGGGGAAATGCGTTCAAGAGCTAAGAACAGAGGAGTCTTCAAGTCAGAATGCAGGGACGGTATGCTCCCGATCATCAAAGTTGGCAGCCTCCCCAACGAGCTCGCCCGAGGGGGATAAAGGACTGCGGAGCTCGGTTACACTCCGGTGAGGTTGGGTTTCAACGTCACACACCTGCATGAAGGTAAGTGAGCAAAAGTTGAAGATGAGCAAGAGCACGATAACAGAAAGGTAAGAGAAGGCATTCACATTACTCGTAGCCTTTCCTAATTGGAAGTCTTTCCATTCAATGCTTGGTTTTCTCACTCTCCCACTCCTCCTCACGTTCATAATTTGCGTCTCTCCCTTCACATGTCCTGTCTTTGTAACTAATTCCCCTTTTGGTTTGTTATACAATTTTTGTTCTGTTACTACCTTTTCTTCCTTGCCAAGTTTGCCCTTTATTGGTGTTACATTGAGACACTGTTGTCTACCTAGGACTGGTTGTTGTCTCTTTTATAATTTCCCCCAACCCAACCACCTAAGTACTCTCTCCACTGCTCAATATTAGTCACCCTTTTTACCTCCACATATAAGAGACTTTTAAGGTTTTTTCATACTTATTAAAAAATTATCAATATTACACAAGTATTCAAAAGATTTATATTGACTTGACAAATTTATCCTTTTTTATTTTCTCAAATTATTCTTATAATTTTTTTATTAAATAAGGGTAAAACATGAAAATAAATAATTAATACTACATTAAAATTTTAAAACAATAAATATTTGTGAACAAATTCTTTTTTGTTAAAAGGCCTTTTATTTGTGGAGGGAGGGAATGGTATTATATAAGACCGTGTACTCACCCATTATAAATAACATTTCTATGTGTTCTCTCCTTGCCCATCCCTTCTCGAGTATTATTTAGTATGAGCGAAGAAAGATGAAAACAAAACAATTCTTCCTTAGTAACCCGCAGGTATCTCACCCGACCCTTCTCTTTCTATTGTCTGCAATTTTCTCATAGTTATGATTCTCATTTTCATTTAAAGCTGATCTTGTGTACATTATATTCATACATAAGATGATAAGAATAAATTAGAAACGTCATCCCCTTAAGATGCATTCAAACAATGAGAGTATTCATTAATCCATCTTCGTTCTTATTTTGTGAAACTAATTTTGTTTTGTGATCTTGAACATTCTATTAGGTTGTAAAGGTTCTTCAATTAATTAACCAAGGAGCGAAGGTTCTGAAATGGAATACTCATTTGAGCAAGAAAAAACAAGGAGTTCATGCGGAGGAAGGGTTGGGGTATTAAACGGTTGAAAAGCCTCAACCTTGAACTTTGACCGAGAGTGCCGGTTACAAACCGCAAGATTCTTCTTATATCTACCTTCTCCACGGCTGTTACAACTTGCAAATAGACATTTACATGAAAGTTGGATGAAAGGATTTTTGGAAGAATTTTGCATTGGCCGGGATGTGATGTTACTTCCAATGTGCCTATTAGAACGGTGATGGTGAAAGGCCCATAGGCCATAGCTTTATATTCAAATATTAGCTCTTATTCACGTTATTGGATTGGGATGTGATATTTATTAGCCCAGTTTTATCTAATGTATGTACGTGCGTTGTATGTTATTTGCACTTGTATGTCCAAAAAAACAAAAGAGATTATTTGCACATGTTCATAATTTTTTTAGGTTGATTTATACAAAAAGAATTCCTCGAATAGACATAAGTTTACTATTTTATTCTCAGCCACACACATAATAAAATTGATAAAATTCATAAATAAGTGAATGTATCTTAAATAAAGTTAGCTTGATCTAATACCTAAGAATGAGATGGTGAACTTATACCCAAAAAAGAATCTCTCTAATTCATCACAGGACACTTGTCAATTTGTCATGTTTAACAGACCTTCCTACGAGGATACTTTCGGACTGTTTTTTCTTGCAACTCTCTGATGGATTTTGCCTTGGACAAATAATATGGTTATGAATAGTGAGTGACCCTTGGAATGTTCATTACGAGTTCGTTTCATGCTTCATCCCTAACACTTTTCAATAGTAATTTTTAAAGAGTTTAGTGAGCCGGCTTTTAGAGAGTCAAAACCAAACCAAGCCTTAATCTCTCCCTCCACAGGCCGTGTTAAACTGAACATAAACGGAAGTTGGGGACCTAAAGGGACATCGTTGATCATTAATTTAAAATTCACCCTCATTTCTTAGAAAAGTCCACTTTTGTCCTTTCGAGATTCAACAATTGGCTGTACAGTACAGAGTCCTATAATATTTAACATATACATAAGAGGTAAGAGATTGAATGAAGGAAACCAGATATATAGTCCATGTTTGTTTTCCAGACAGAAATTCCGAGGCTCTCACTTTTAAAATTTAAAAATTGATTCTGAGACCACCCATCGAAAATTCAAACGCGCTGAAAAAGAGAGTAGAAGAAGGGAATCATCAAGAGAGAGCCATGATGAAGGACTTAACTCGACCCATCATCTCATGCGTCCTCCTCTTGGAAACCTGAGACTTGCTCAGTATCTGAAACGCGTGGCCCACCCCTCTGTAGACCCCACATTCCACCCTCTTCCCTGCTCTCCCCATCGCCTCGCAAAACTCCACGTTCCTGTCCTTCAATATGTCCGTCTCCGACACGCACACCAACGCCGGCGGCAACAACATCACCGCCCTCTCCGCCGCCAGAGGGTTGCACCACGGGTGGTCCCTGTCGGCGCCACGCGGCAGCGCCAGCCGCCAGTAAGCATCCGATGCCGCCAAATTCAGAGCAGACCCGGGAGATTTCGCCATGCACTTCTCCGAAACCGTTCTCGATTCTCCGCCAAAGAACGGTTGAATCAGAACGGTTCCCTTCAAACTCAGAGGCCTCAAAGAAGAAGAAGATGAAGATACCCTTACGGCGACGTTGTAGGCTATGTTGGCACCAGCACTGTCCCCACCTAAGAAAACGCTGGAAAAATTGCATCTTTGAGTCCACCATTGACTAGATTCGTATTTGTACATGATTTGCTGTTTCACCCAAATTAGGGATTTGAATCCATCGTCATAGGGAGCAGGGAGAGGGTTCTCAGGGGCTAATCGGTAATTTACTGACATGATCAAGCACCCGGTTTTGGCGGATAGTTTCGCCAGGAAATCGTGGTAGCAACTCCATGCTGCGGAACCGACACAAAATCCACCACCGTGGAAATAGACCAGCAAAGGTAGCTTCTTCCTTTGAAGATTGGAACTTGTTGGGACGTAGAAACGAGCCCAAGTGTTTGTGGAATTGTCAATGACCATGTCTCTTGATGCCACGTTTAGTTCGGGGCCCAATGAAGGAGTGACACATGGAACGACCTCCGGTCTTTCCACGTATCCGTCTTTGTGTACTCTAATGAGTCCTTCAATTTCTTCAACCACACAACCATGGTGTTGATAGTCTTTGTCACTAGTGTATTCATATTGTGGACTAAGGCTTAGACTTGATGCAAGAGCTGCCATTTTTCCAAGAAGCAAAAGATTTGGAATTGATGTGTGGTACCAAGGTTTATTTGAAGCATTGAGGTTCTCCTTTCTATATATAGAGAGAGGAAGTGATTGGAGGAAAAAAAGATTGTGACAATATTATTAGAGGGAATGGGGAAAAAGGTGATCAATAATCAAACTTGAGGTTGCCAAGTGTGGATGTAGCCACACGCCTCCACGTGAATTCACATGTGGAGGGTCACTTCTTTCGATTCTCACATTGGGTCTCTGCTTCTGAGTCAACGATGTCACTAGCTATCCAATTTGAGAAGGCATGAATCTATTAAAGAAAAAATGTCATTCTAAATTGATATTAACATGTTTTAGGTGGGGGTGGGGGTTGGCTGGTGCATACCCCACTACTAATATCAAGCTACACAAATCAAATCAGCTGCAAATTAATCACAATAATGAATGTTTGTTACACGCCAGCCGTTGGTGTTTGACCTTAATCATGCACTTAATTGACTTCCTTTATTTATTTATGTGTTTATAAGATATTATTAAGATTCCTATTTCTTCTGATTCACTCTTTTCACGAGTAGTTGAGGTATTTTAATGTCACTACAACTAATTATGTCATCTATGTCTTTATTTAAACTCCAATGTTGATCATTTTAGTGCAAAGAAAATAACGTTGAGAGACTATGTATGTCTCTCGTAAGATTAATCATCTCATGAAGGCACGTATTAATAGAGGATTAAATTTTTTATTTAGCATGTGTGTAAATAGGAATTTAACTAGAATTAGTTATTGGTTAGAAGTTCGTTAAGTTTGTTACAAAACTTATACAGCAAGTAACAGATTAGTTTATGGTTAGTTAAGTTGGTTATGAGACTTGTATGGCAAGTCATGGATGTACACACACACACACACACACACACACACACACATACATGAGCACTTTGCTCCATAATACATAAGTTTTTCTCTCATTTTCTCTAGTTTCTTGAACTTTCTTCTTTTCTGCAATCTGCTGCTACAACTCACTGATGCTTATTGCTGCCGCTGCAAGTTACTGATATGCTAATGCACTAACTATGGTCGCATAGCATTCTCTTATGGTATCATTCGCGAATTTGCTTCCACTTTCTTCGCTCAATTCTTCCTTTTCTTTTCCCTTCCATTTCAAGCTTTCATCACACTGCATCTTGGCACAATGAATTCTTGAAATTCTGCAAAATCAAAATTCAATTTTCAGTAACTTGCTGACATTCTGACCAAACCATTACCCCCAACTGTGTTTACTTCCTTACATAGCAAACTTGGCTTGCTCAATATATTTGTTGAACATCATTCCAAGTTTGAGGGGGGGCAAGGTTGTCAAACTCAAGAGTTTAAGTAAACTCGTGGAGTCTCAGCAAACTCGAATCGTAAACTCGACTCGTAAAATCGTATGAGTTTACATTCGTAAAAAAATATGTTATAAGCAATATAATTAGTAACTAAACTTGATTAAATATTGTATTTATAATTGAAATTGAATAATGTTAACTTTAAATTAAATTAATAAAAGAAATATCATAAAATATACCTTAATGCATGACACTTAGAGGTTATGTCATACTTTATTCAGTATCTGTATTATTTTACAGTTCATTAAAACATATCTCAATTATAATAAATATATGAAATTAGTTAAATAAACTCAATATATATTATCTAATATAAAGAAAGTTAGGTAAGTATCTAACCAAGTTACAAAATTTGTATATTTTGAGGTAAACTCGTAAACTCATAGGTAGATTTTAACTCGTAAACTCGCTAGTAGAATCGAGAGTTTACTTAAACTCGTATGAGTTTACCAAAGAAGAGTTTACATAAGTGTTAACTCGTTTTGTGTAGTAAAATCGTAAACTCGTAAGAATTTACGAGTTAAATCAATAGTTTAACAACCATGGAGGGGGGTAATAGAGGATTAAATTCCTAATTTAGCACGTGTGTAAATAGGAATTTAACTAAATTTGGTTATTGGTTAGAAGTTAGTTAATTTTGATACAAAACGTATACAACAAGTAACAGATTAGTTTATGGTTAGTTAAGTTGGTTATGAGACTTGTATAGCAAGTCATTGATGTACATACATACATACATATACATACATACATACATACATATATATATATATATATATGAGCACTTTGCTCCATAATACATAAGTTTTTCCCTAGTTTTCTGAACTTTCTTCTGTTCTGCACTCTGCTGATACAGCTCACTGATGCTTATTGCTGCTGCATATGTTGATGCAGTAACTATGGCTGCATAGCATTCTCTTAAGTATGATTATGTTGGGATGTAACCAGAATTAGGGGGAAGCCCTTAATAATATGTGTAGCACGACATTGTTGACAATTTTTCTTTTGTCAACCATATTTGTTGACATTTTAAGAAACAAAAGAGGGGTAGTGGAGTGCAATGCAAACACAGCGGGCTAACTTTATAGGCTGCCTCCCATTTGCATCATTTCAAGGAGCACTATTTTGAGACAATTACACAACACTAGCCTCTAGATATTTCGTGTTAGGGAGTGATCATTATTGAGGATTGTTAATTTGTGGCCATGGGATATGGCATGTCTCATTCAGTTTGCTTTTTGGAGCCTTTCATGTCATGTGTCGTGTGTGTAATGGGTCAAAAGGAGCATGCACCAAGGCATGGATGGATTGGGAAGCTCTCACCGGTTTTGAGGATGTCCATTGAACATGCTCTCCTATGTGAACACCCATTTCTTTGGGACTTGGAAAATGTTATGGAACTCTCTGAGGTCAGAGCTTATTCCTTGTCTTTTCTTTTTTTATCATCATGAAGAAAAGCCAATAATGTTTGTCTAGAGTCACATTCATGCATCCTCATAGTCTTTTTTTTTCTTTTCATTATTGCCGTTGAAATAAGATAGTCACTTTTAAGTAATTAAGAATTGATTAAATAATTTGACACTTATTTTTTTTTAAATAAATTCTCTTATAAATGAAAAAAAAAATTAATGTTAAAAGAGTTTTATCCTATAATAGATTGATCCAACTTAAGATAAATTATGTAAAATTAAATAACTTTTAGATTAATTCAGCAATCATTGCCCAAACTCCAAACACGAGATATTTTTTACTGTCCAATTTCTCATTTTTTTTCAATTTCATTTTAAGATATATTTGTATAATATTTTTAATATATAGATGATTTTTTATGAACCAATAATGTAAAATAATTTTACATTGTCATATAATTATGTGCTATTACATAAGTAAAAATAGTTATGTTTTACTCTTATTACTTTAAAAATCTTCTTTATAATAAATGAATAATTAGATGATATTATAAAATTCATTTTAATTGTTTGTCGATAGAAATTAATGTTTATTTTTTAGGTGGTTTTTCACCTACTCCATGGGGTCTCATGCTACTTAGTTTATCCATTTTTTATAATTTTTACAACGAAATTCATTAAATTTTGTTATTATTTCATATTGTATATGATTGTAATAAACTTTTCATTAGTCAAATAATTGAAATAGTCAACTTATAAAAGATTTAGAGATTTGCAGACCACTTAAGCTTACGATGCATCTCTCTACAAATATTGAATTGAAAAATATTAATTTATCACATTAAATCATATTGTTTATCAATATATCATATTAGATCATAAAATGATAGCAAAATTTAATAAATTTCATTATAAAAATTGTCAAAAATAAATAAATTAAGTAGTGTGGTATATTTACCAAGTGGTGAGAAACCACCTAATTTTTTATTGTCAATATCTTTTACCAAATTCAATACTTTTAGGAATGCAACTGTTGCTTGCAGATGTGGACATTTATTCTTTCTGTTTTTGGAGGCAGTTTATATCAGATAAAGGCCTCATATATGCAACTTCGTTCCTTAAAATTTTGCACTTTTTAAAATTCTCTTTGACTATTCCCAACTGCAACTGGAGGAAGAAGATAAGACAGAAACATGATAAAGGTGGAACTTGTTTTCATACAGTTGTAGATCAAGGAATTTGGAATGTTAATTTTATGAAAGTTGCTACCAGCTATATTCTGCTATAATTTCTTCTTTTTTCCCTCTCTCCCTATAGTTGAAATATAGATTATTAAAAGTTGTTTTTAGTAATTGTATGCTTTTAGAAAGGCCAATTTGTTTCAAGGACATTAAATTTCACAGGAGAAGTTTTAGTGTCACTGCAAATGAGCAGCATTTATATATAGTCACACTATTTACATGGAGGAATAATATATTTAATCATGAAATTGAATAGATAATATATTCAAATATTCTACTTGTGATATATATAGAGGATTGAGGACTTGGACTAGATTTATTAATGTTCTGTTTTGACTAATTGACTTCAAAAAGAGTGTTGAAAATGTTCTGCCTTTTTTTTATTATCAATGTCCCATGTTAATAATTCTATTACAAAGAAATAGGTAGTCGTACAATGATTATTGAGATTTGATATTCACTATATTCTATACTAGCAAGAGTTAATAGGGTGATTTATTAGGTGTTGTAAATATTACTGTATTCATCCGTCCAATTCATATAAGAGTTATTGGACTATAAATCTTAAAAATAATAACTACAAATAAAATTAATTATGGGTGGTGCTTCTACTAGACAAAATGCATAAATGCGGGGCAAAATGAATTTTGTTTGAGTCACAACAATTTAGGACAACTACACTCACAAAGGCGGCATTCGGTCGCGCGCCATGCCCCATTGCACTGCGGGGTGCATCATAGGATGCGGCGCCATCTGCGTATGCCTCTCAACGTTCCCTTTCCAACCCAGAGACATGTCATAACCGCGGTTCACAAGCTCTCGGTACTCCTGGGAGACGGCGCAGCTGAAGCAGCAGAGGTGGAGGAGGCACTCGTTGCCGCAGGTACCAGGCTCCAACAGGTAACGCTGCCTCAACTTGTTTCGGATCCAAGAAGAGTAGCAACTTGATGCTCCACACGCCAGTGCTAGCAGTGTAAATAGACACCCACTCAGTATACATGCTGCATCATCATTCACATCACATAATAATACATTGTTCAATTAATAATGTTTAACAGCTTCATAATAGTTTAAGAAGAAAAAAAAGGTCTTTAACATATCATAAGAGTCCATTTAGTAAGAAATGAACTCGCGGTATATTGTGAGAACAATAATAAAATATAAACATCTTTTCATAATTTCAAATAACAAAATTCATAATTTAATTAAAGAAACTTACAAACTACACCCTCGTCAACGATTTCTGCTACGCGTCCAAAAGCAACACAAGGACACCATATTGCCAAGCAAACTGTACACAGAGGAAAATTGTGGAATTTATAAAATACTATACTGTGGCCGTTTTTTATAAATTATCAAAATATAGTAATTTTGGAGCAAATTGTCATATTTTATGGTAATTTATTAAAATAACAATAAAATATATAAATCGTGACTGTTTATATATTTGATTATTATTTTAATAAATCGCCACAATTAATAGTGATTTATGAGAAATTATCACATTTTGTTATATTACGTAAAAATACTACGTTCTTATATTTTTTTTATACCATTTTACTATATAAATTTTATTTAGTTGCACATCAACTAATGTGAGACTTTTTTTTTTTAAATGTTGTTTATACTCATTTTATATGAGATAAACTATGAATTTGATTGAAATCACATGTAACATGGTGGAAGACATGAAAATGGACACATGTAATATATATGAGTACTAAATAAAATATGTTGCACATATGATGTATGTACTCACAAGTTTTCAAATCGTTGCAACAATCGAAGACGCCAGTAGACCAGGGACCAACAGATGGAAGAATAGGCCGCGGTGCATAATATTGATGATGATGATGATGATGATGATAATGATGTTTCTGCGTTGGCATCATGATCATCTGCGGGTACAAAACATTCTGATGCTGCTGCTCCTTGTTGGAAGAGGGCACGGACATGGAGCTGCTGTTTCTGTTTAGTAATTACTACCTTTAAAGAATCTTAGTTAAATTAATTACTCCTGGTAATTAGTCACGAAAAATTAAGCAGTCATTTTGTTGGTTTAAATATTAATTTACAAACAAAAGCATGGATGGATGATGAAATGCAAGAAATGAAAGATGATCAAAGAATGAAAGAAGCCGTTGTAACTGGAAAAACAACTAGCAGGACAAAGGGTTAAGGGTATGAAGAAATTAGAAATGACAAGTAAGGGATCAACAGTGCCATGATGGTTTGGTGGCTAAAAATGGACATGGTTTGGTTTTCGCGTCTACATGCTGCACGTAACGCGTAAGCAACAATTGGTTCATTTTATGTAGTTACACATTTATACCTGTATCTATTTGACCTCTTAGCTGTGTCTTTGTGTTGAATATCTGTGGTAGTAACTGCCAGGTTAACACTCTTTTCTTTTCTTTTCTTTTTAATATATATTCTCAATTATTTCAAGTTAATTAGATCATAATATAGTACTATTATAATTATTTTGATTACCAGTATATCTTGGTATTGTGACAGTACGTATGATCCATTGCTAATAAATATCTAATCCCGATTGTTTCTGTGACGCATTTCGACTAAGCGAGCGTTAGAGGCACAAAACAATATTCTAATACTGCCTTCATCTACTGTTAATAGTTATTTTTTGATCTCTAAATACATCATTAACTCAATATATCTTAAAGTCGAAAAACGGCATTGCATCATGAATTGGCAGCCTATTGCAGTGGGTCTTATTTGGTGTTTGTCGAAACATGTCCACGATAGTGGTATTATTTTTGGTCATTTGGTATAGTTTATATAGTGTGTGAATTCGAATAAAACCGTTGAATGATGGTATCCAAAGCCCAATAAGAATGACGGTTAGATGGGCCCCAAATAGAAATGTCCAGCTGAATCTTCAGCCACGGCCCAACCCAAAAGATAATAATAATAATAATAATAAAAAGGAATCTTCAGCCGACAGTGGATGGTGGCATGTGGAATCTCAAACGTGCAAATGTCTGCTTTGTCCCCACCTTCATATGATGGAAAATTAGAAATAGAACAAAAAAAGAACATTACTATGGACAGTTTGCTTCTTAAATCAGTTGAAAATATTATGTAAGCGATAAGATGAATCTAATAAACTTCAATATTTGATGTAATTTTCATAAAAAAATATTTAATGTAATTAATATTTAATAAATAAATATTAATTTTGATAAATTATCAGCATGAAATATTTTAGACCATAAGTTAATCATATATCATTATAGTGCTATGATTTCAAAATAATAATAATAATTTTTAATAGGAATTTTAAAATAATATATATATATATATATATATATAATTTAAGTACTTAAAATAACATGATAACAATATTATGTTTCATTTTGTTTAAAGTTTTAAGAAAATATTTTTAGAAAGAAATCATAGTGAAGAAGAAAGTCATATTTTCAATTCTTAATATGATTTTATTCACACCTTAGAAATTAAGAAAGAAAATTATTGTACACAAATTCTAAATTATTTTGTGTCTAATAATAATAATAATAATATAATAATAATAATAATACAATTAAACATGCTAAAGGTATTTTTGAGAATTGTTTCATATATTTTTAAAAATACGTATTACAATTGATTCTCTAGAATAAATAAAAAGTATTCTCAAATTCTTTTTATACTAAACAAACATGTTTTTTTAAAATAGTTAGAAATATTATTTTTGAGTATGCTGAGAATGAAATTTTAAACCTCCAAAGAAATGTCCTATTAATAATGTATCCGTGATATTCCATATATATATATAATTAAACTTGTTGAGTACGTTTTTATGCGCAATGATGAGAATTGTGGATAATTTGCACAAGTCACAGTCACAGACATGAACCCTGTGCCGTTATTTACCAAAATGAAATTTCCATAAAATAACATATCTAAATCAAGTGCATATGAATTTAGTAGTATTTATTATAGCAATCCAAATATCAGTATATATAAGTTTGATCTCTTAATGTGTCGGTTATAAGAGAAGTGATCCAACACCAATAAGATACTCTTAATTGACGTCTTGCTGTTACTTAAAACGCAAACCAAGCCAAAATTACGAACAATACCACGCATATTAAAATTAACAAATAATAAATTGATATATTATTAATTGTAACCCGAACCATAGGCTTGCTTGATGTTGATGTTGGGGTGATGAATCACAACCAGTAATGTCACCAGATAGTAACCGCCAAACCCTTTCTGAACCGCTTGATTTGGCTTTATAGATTCAATGGCTACATCATAAGAATTTAGAGCACTCAAATCAAACGCTGCGTGGCATTTGCTAACGTACGAAAATGGACACAATATTCTTCCAACTTGGACACTATTGTAGTGCCATCTTTTTAAGTCCCAAGTAATTTCCTAACAGATCCTCAAAGCATTAAAATTCAAGATTATTTTGGTCCTGTTATGGAGATGAGTTCAAAGCCTACAAGTGTTCTGTTTGAGGCAGAAAATTATGACGATGAAGACGATACTTTCTATGCTGAGATTAGGAGGCAGATTCTGCTGTTGACATCTGAAGACAATGAAGATTTAATTGAAACCAAAAGCTTCAACACTGTTAGTGTCACTAATGGTGGCGGTTCAAACATCAGGTCAAGTTATGGTTTTAGTAAGGGAGTATCGCCACCTGCAAGCAGTTTCTGTTCTTGGGGAACAGAGAGCTCTGCTTTGCCGCCTGATTGGCTCGTCAACTTGTGGAAGCATGGGAAAGGTACTGGTGTGTTCATTCCCCAGGTCGCACGCAAGAAAAACCATAGATCAGGTAAAGTTTACACTATGCACCCTCATTGTTTTCTGCTTTAGTATCCCTTTGGATTCATTTAGATTGCATCAAAAGTGAAAAGCGCACACTTGTTAGTTTAAAGGCGATGAAACTGTATTCATGAAAACTTAATTTTGGATCTTGGCAGGAAGGGTGGACAACGGCAGGAGAAGAATCTATCGACCGGTGGTGAATAAGGATTGAAGAATATGTACTTGTGCAAGTTTGTATTTAGTAGAAATTGAAGATTGTAGCTTTGCTCATAATTAAATGTCACATGATTCATTTAGAGTAAGGAAAAAAATGATATATGAATGAAAGAAAAAAAAAATATGGGAGGAAAAGGCTGTGCAAAGTTTATCTTCTTCCATTCATCTAGTAATTGTTAGAGTTTCATGATTTCTATGTACAGATCAAAGCATTATTAGAAAGGAGAAAGAATAGAAAAATTTGGGTGATTTGTTCAATGCAAATTTTCTTTGAATTCAGGATAACACTACAATAAATAAAGGCAAGTTTTTTCATTGCTTTCTGGTAGGTAGTAAAAAAGTTGATAATGATACGCATTACTTCAACTTGTATGCAACACTGGCACAACATCTGCTAGAATGTGGTAACAATATACACAACATTTCTTAAACAGTTAAAAGCTTGTACAGATCAAGATGCAGTTAAACAACGAGTTCTTCAATGTGGCCGATTATTAAGCATAACTGCTATTGGAACCTATCCATCGCCGACTTCCTATTACTACAGAACTACCAATCAGACTTTGGAAAACCAACATTGGAGATCGTACAAAAGGGGTGTGACTATATATCTATGTCAGTGCCTACTCTTTAGGGCATGCTAACCATAATGAACTAAGTGCTCGCAGCCGTGAGATGTAATCATTTATGACTAGGAGAGCGCGAGCCGCTTGATGTGCCGTCAAAATTCGTTGCAACTGTTGTAGTGTTTGTAGCCTCAAGAGATCAGCCTAAGAAAAAGAACACATACTCAAAACACAATGCACAAATAGTTTTCAAAAGTTTGCTTCGCAGCAGTGAAAATTTGCAATGACTTGTGATTCAAGAATTTTCCGTGTTAGAATCACTGAGTTACGAAATTATGTTTACCTGATGAAGGAAATTCTCTAGTGTGGCAAGCTTCCCCATTGCAATTGCCATTAGGCCCATGTACTGCGCAACATTTCCGGAACCGGTGGGCCCTAGGGAGGTAGAGGAAAGTGTCTCCAAGAGAGATTGCTGCAATGCTTCCATGCCTTGAGACAAAGCATCCTCAGCCTGCTGAGAAGACTGCTGCAGATTATAGATTCCCATCAACTGCTGATCCGATAATGGCTCAAGGTGGTTTCTAACTATCTGAACACCAAAACAAACACGCTAACAAGAGTTAAACATAAAATACTTTTTGCTCTTGAAGAGCGAAAAATGAGTAAAGAGACGATGAATTACCTTAAGAAGTTCCGATGAACGGAATCCACCAAGCCACATGAAGCATCTTTCTGCAGGTGTCTTCCACGTCCCAGAAAGTATGTGAAATACATCAGCCTTTGCCCCTGTGCTCTTTAGCTGATATAGTTCATCATAATGTGCCATGACACCATCCACAAGAAGATTCAGTTCATTATCACTCATTTGGGAATTCACAGCTGATCTTAGGTCACTGATCAGACGCTGATGCTCCTCAACCCAGCGCGCATAGTCCATGTCAAATGCTAACGCGCCTGAAGGGTTCATAAAACACCATCACTATCACAATCCCTCCTTATAAGACATAAATTTTCAAATTCACCTGCACTTGGCTTAACGAAATTTGGCATAAAATGTGAGTGCAAAGAATAGAAGGAATCTGTTTTCTTTATCACCATCAGCCATATAGAAGCCAACCCGATATCCAACAGGTCGAGTATGCATTCATTTATTCGGATAGTTAACACAAATTCTAAAGAAATGCATGAAATATTCAGTCATAAATTGACGTGATGAGCACGTAGAAGCATGATCAGCACAATAGGTTATGTGTAGAAACATATTCTCAACATAAGAATCATCTTTCAGCAACTTTGAAGGAAATGATGCTCTCAAGGTGGCTTCTTTATAATTACCATTTCCAACAACCGAACGACCATGATCCGCTGTAGTTCCAGTTGCAGCAAACACACCCTGGAGGAAATAGCATCCCATGGAGAAAATAGTAAGCATAATAATGATAATAAAAACTCAAAATGAACAAAGAATAACTATAACTTCTTTTTTCTTACACCTGTTGACGGGCTCGTTGAAGCTCTTGCTCTAATTGCGCAAGCCTAACTCGACTATTCTCCAATTGCTGCACATATGCCTATTTAAAACCAAAACACATGAATGATTCGAATACATATAATTCAAGGTTATGATCAAATGAGCAATCTATAATCACAATGAGAGCAATTACTTTTTTCCTTAACCGACTCTTCCTTGCAGCCTCTCGATTCTGAGCCAGCCTGCGAAGAGTCTAGAACACCGTACCGACACAAAATTTAGGTATCGGTTACTAACAAAACATAAGATTGGATTGGCAAAGCATAAGCTGTTGATGCAAGTGGTAGCAACCAACCTTCTGGTCTTCAACCTTGTGCGTACTTTGATCCTTGGAATCCACAGCTAAAAGTGCTTCACGCCCAACTCTATTGCACTAAGACATGGTTGAGAAACATCACTCACTTATCCATTCAAGAGATAAACATACATGCACTTCTTCTATTCATGCTAAGTATTGCTAACATTATCCAATACCTAGAAAACTATAGTGCATTGATCGGACATAAACAAGGTTATCAAAATCAATATCTTACATAACATGAGAGGAGCAAAATGAATACATAAAATGTAAAATCATAACAAATTTAAATCTTGTAATCGTCTGATCCGAGTACTAGTATTAGACTCAGTCGAATGATTTAAATCAAGATTTTATCAACAATGCACGTAACAATATCAGTATGACTTGTTTGTGTTGAAAACAGAGCATTTTTTAGAAACAGAGGAGAGACCTACTTGGTTTTTGTCATCGGTGTCAATATCTGTGGAAGCATCATCGGTCTGTTGGCTATTATCAGCCATGCCTGATTCACCCCAATTCTCAAGTTGCGCGGCGGCGAGAGTGGTCCCTCTCTGAAACATGTGCTGCTGCTGCTGCCCTGTTTCAATGTACCCTGCCCCAGTTGAACCAATCTCTGCATTCCCAAGGTTCTATACAAACACACCATTTGAACCCCCAAAATATTTTTTTTATTCAGACAAGGCTCTTATACGCAAAAGCGGCAAAATTTATCTACCTACAAGAGAGAGATAGAGAGAGAGGGTATTTTAATACCGTGTTGAATGTACCATACTGCAAGTCACTTGCAACAACAGCGACATTGTTCGACTTTACATTGAACAAAGAGGCTGCAAATAATAAATAAAAAACATTAAGATCATTTATAGAGATTGAGCCATTATTATATATATATACACACACAGAGGAGAGAGAGAGTTACTTGAGCTTAAATCAACAGCATCGTGCTGTTGAAATGCAGGAGCGGAATGTTGAAGCTCCGCAAGGTCAGAGAAACGCGTAGGATTTCGGGTGTTATCGTCTCCCCTGTTTCAAAACAGAGCAAAAAAAAACAGGGGAAACTCTGTTTTACACAACAAATTTTCGAATACTAAAAGACATTAACAATAGTAATGAATATAGGGGCAAAAGAAATAAGGAGGGTACCGAAGCAAGAAGGGGGAGTGGTAATAGATTCGTGGGCTTGATTGAGTTGTTGTCTTGAAGCTTTGCATCTCTTTTAAGCTTTAAACTAAGCACACAAAACTCTGCTTTTTTCTCTTAATATACGAAAGCAACAACGTGAAGAAATTTTTATGTCATAAAAAACAAAAGAGAGGAAGCAGTTTGCATTTTTGATGTATACCTTTACGAAGAGGGAGAAGGTAGGTAGCGTATGAGTACAGCTCCTTTCATTTCCCTTTGTGTTGTTCACAATATTTGAAGCAGGAAAGAGAGGTGTGGTGTTTTTAAATTTT
Organism: Nissolia schottii; assembly: GCA_003254905.1. Taxonomy (NCBI): domain Eukaryota; kingdom Viridiplantae; phylum Streptophyta; class Magnoliopsida; order Fabales; family Fabaceae; genus Nissolia; species Nissolia schottii. Next base: position 1,206,627 of record QANU01024517.1, read on the forward strand.
TTGCGTTTCTGACTTGGGATTTTAGTTTCCCAACAAACTCTCTCTCACACACACTTCAATAAGCCATCTTAATATATTTAATATTGTGATGGCAACCACATCCTTTATAATTTTAAGTGCAGTTATCACGCTTTTACTCAGAAGTAAATAATTTTATCTAAGTTATTAGTATTATTATGATATAATGTTATAATTTTTATCTTTATTTTATATTTAGTGTTATCAATTCATGACTTAAAAAATTAACCTTTTAAGTTAAATAAGCAAATATTGTTATTACTAAGTTATTAATATTATTATGTTATTTTATAACAACCATTATATATATATATATATATATATATATATATTTTATACTTGAATTGTGTTATTGATAATTAAAAAATTAATATTTTATAAAAAACATAAATAAAAATATTAATACGCTTAAAATAACTTTAATTGAGTGTCATTAATAAAAAATTTATTTTATTAATAAAAAAATAATAAATTAAGCTTATTAATAATCAGATTAATTCTATTAATATTTTAAAAAAATCATAATAAGATTAATTTATTAATTTTTCATCAACAAAATAAAATTTTCATTAATAATATTCTGATAGAGTTATTTTAAGTCTAGTAAATAATTTTTTGCAACCATTATAAATATTTTATACATAAATTGTGTTACCAATGAGTTAAAAAAAATCAAACTTTAATGAAAAGAAAAAGCACGAATAAAAATTATAATAGGCTTAAAATAACTCTAATAGAATGTCATTAATGAAAATTTTATTTTGTTAATAAAAAATTAATAAATTAAGTTTATTAATAATACTAATAGATTAATAGGTAGATTAATCCTATTAATATTTAAAAAAATATTCAATTTTGAAAATTGACATGGACGAAATTGACTGAAAAAATTTGGAAAGAACTAAGTTCATCAAACTCGAAATTTAGAGAGATTAAATTAGGGAGCTTTTCCAATTTTGAATTTCAAATACCTAATGACTTGAGCTTACACTTTTATGTATGAGCATTGTCCCAATCAAAACCCCCGCCTAATAATCAAGAAACGAAGTGATGTTCCAATACATCACATTATCACCATGTGGTTAGACAACGCAAGGCTTGTATTTAGTGTTTAATTATCATTTAATGTCAATATAAAATAAATTATATATTCTCATAAGATTTTTGAGATAATAATAAATATGAGACTTAACTACTTGTGACAATTACATGATTGGGAATGATAATTATCACCTCTTGATTACAATAACCCTGATATAATTTTAAAAATCATCTCTTTTAAAAACTTAAGTTACTAAATAAAGATAATTGAATAATTTTTATATCTTAATATGAACCATAGTTTTTTTCTCTCACCAAGAGGAAAGAAAACTTAAGCAAGAAGTGGTTTTATTTTTTTATTCTTTGCATTAATATTCAGACTTTATTACTAATAGGATTAACTAATTAAATTTGATGAAATGTGAGTATCTTTTCTAATGCAAGTTTTTTCCTCCAATTCAATATTATTTAAAAAAAAGAATAAAATTGACTATTACTCCACCAACCTTCATGAAGGTAGAGAGAGCATTTATGCAAAATTATAGTTATATTCCTTTTTTTCCATTATATTGTATTAAGAATAAAGAACATTATCTGATATGATTATATTTTATTTCTTCTTACTTCTTTTTTTTTCTTTTCCTTCTATTTTGTTAATTTTCCAAATTTCGTTGTTGATGCAAGCACATACCACACAGGGTGAGTGTGTAGGCGCGTAGATGGAATTTGGACCCACACCTCAAGGCATGAAAAACGGAGTACTAGATGATTGATCCTCTGCATGCTTCTCTCTCTCTCTCTCTCTCTCTCTCACTAGGCTTGTACAGAACTCTGAGCTCTGAGGATTTCTGAGCTCTATAATCTCTGCAAAGTCTGTGTGATATAGATGGATATATACGTTAACATTATTATTATTATTATTATTATTATTATTATTATTATTATTGTTGTTGTTGTTGTGGTGAATAATGCATTTATTATATCATTTTCTTTTACGTAATGAATACAGAATATACGTTACCAATAAAATATACATTGTAAACATAGACTAGTTTCGTAATTTATAGTTTAAAAATAAAAAATTAAAGGAAATACATAATATCAAATACCCTATATAAAAGAAATACACAAATAACTAGTTTTAATAACTGAGCTTCACAGTTAATTATGAGTAATTTTATCATATCATAGCGTGATACATTTTATAATTATTTAATAATAAATATATATACATATATATATAATGTTATGTTCTGCAGCTTTAAATTTTTTGTCAGTTATCTCATATTTATTTTAAAAAATGTCTATAAATTAAAAAAAAAAATAGTTATTGAAAACTGCACCGGTGAACACTAAGACTGCGAACCAAAAATAATAGTGTGTTTTTTCAGCATCACTTCTGCGGTTAATAATATGAGGTTATATGACAAAAAGTGTAGAGACTGATGGGATGGTGATGAGATTGAGAGTAATTGAAGAGGAAAACATCTGAGAGAATCTTATATTAATGCAAATAAAAAAATCTTTATAATTAGTCACGTCATAGTAAGCTGAATTTTATTAACTTTATTTGTGATATATTCGCCTATTTATATGTTTTACTAATGATCACGCTATCAAAACGAGGGGAAAATATATTTATGTGGTTTTAAATGAGTTAAAATTTGGATATATGGAGTAATGTAGAAAATTATGAATGTATGGTTGACAGGGCTGAAATGGGATGAACAGTACCCAATTTCAGCCCCTTTTTTAAAAAAAAATTTCGGGACTGAAATCAAGTACTGTTCATCCGATTTCAGCTCCTTTTTTTTTAAAAAAAAATTTCCGAACCTAAAATTGGGTACTGTTCATCCGATTTCAGCCCCTTTTTCTAAAAAAATAAAAATAAAAAATTGGGGGCTGAAATCGGCACCTCCTGGACCGATTTCAGCCCCAAAATTCCATACATCCGTAATTAATTTAAACTGTCCACATTTTGGAAAATTTTATTTTCCAACGCCACAGAAAGGTAAAAAAAACCTCAAAATGAGCTCGAATCCAATTAAATGGAAAAAATGAGTCTGCAAAAAAATTTTAAAAAAATAGTACGAGTCATTTAAGCCTGCAAATTAAATGGGTTAGTCTGTGATTTTTTTTTTTGAAAAAAATATTAAAATCTTGAAAGTTTCACTTTACATTCTAAATTTTATTTTGGAGCTTAAGAATTTAGAGTTTAACTATTTGGACTTATAATTGAGCATGTTTAACTATTTATTATGTCTAATTACTTAACTGTATTTATATTGTTATACAGCTGAAGTGCTATGACATAGATATTGATAAATTTTGCATTACATCCCTTCAATGAGTGTCTAGGCCCTACGAGTTGATATATAGTTTTAAACCTTGTTTATTATTGATTAATCTATGAGAAAGAGTTTCAATTGTGTTTTTGATCAATAACATAACAATACTCACATCAATGTTATCTGCCGTCATTTAATTAATGAAAGTTTTATTAATTCATGAATCGATTTCAAATAGCATTTGACATTAGCAAAATAGTCGAAGGAATAAAAAAGATAATGTAGTCTCGCAATCAATCATTTAAATTATTTCTTTCTGATTAATTAATAGATAGGCGATAAAAAATAATTTAAAATGACCGTACATACTTATTCACAACTTTGTATTTAAAATCATAAAAAAATAGACTAAATTTTTTTTTTAAAAAGGACCAACGGCTAACCCATTTAGGTCCACGAATTGACCATAAAAGAGTCCTAAAAAAGAGACATTATTTTGACTCGGTCCATTTGACACTCCAGTCCCAAACGGGCCGGACTGGCTCGTTTGACACTCCCACTAATAACTTTTATGTGAGTGTGTAAGAAAGAAAGAAAAACTCTAGATATGTAAATTAAGTTTAATTTTGTGAGTTGTGAACATAAAGAAGAGAAGGTGGGTAGAGATAATTAAAGTAGGAAGCTTTGCTTGAAAGAAACCTCAAGGCACACTGTAGAAGAGGCCTTTTGGGCTTGGGGGTAATACCGGAAGCGGTGCAGAAAGGTATAGGCTGGCTATAGCGGTGTTTTGGGGAGGAGAGGACCCCTTTTTAATAAGCAGTGTCAGAAATAACAGTTTGTATATTTTACGCTAACAAACCTGGATAGATAGTGTGGATCGGGGAATTAATGCCTCAAATCGGAGAAGGCGCATTATGCGTCCTATACGGCACATTTTGTACACTTTTGTTATTTGATGACGCTATCTCTCATCCTCTCCATCGGGCTGCGCTCATTTGTTTATTTCTTCTCATGCTTCATCATCATGCATTGAGTAGTAAAAATATATATATTATAAAATCATTAAAATTGCCATTTTTTATTAAAATAAAATTTTGAAAGACATGATTATTGAACAGAAATACCACCGCATCATTTCAAAAATGTAATAGAGACTTATATGATATACTTTTAACTTAACATTATCAAGAGAAACATGAGAAGATCCTACTATTTTTTTATTTTTATTATTTGTAGAAGTGATTCAAATGATTCAAAACTGGAATCGTATCAATCTTATCATCTGTGCATGCAAAATAAAACAGAGGTATGCATGCAGGGAGGTGCAGGGCGCAGGGGGGTAACAGTAGTGAGACATCAGAGGTTTTAGGATAAAGCCAAAATACAAATTTTTATAGCAGAAAACAGATATGGGGAATAGGGGAATCATTTTGATGAACAAGCACGTCAAAGAACCTTCCAACTAGTAAAACAAAAAATCTGCATAGTCCACACTGCAAATTTTCAAATGATCCATCATTATTAGCAACTTAACATCCATTGGTTCATTGTTTTGCTCCCTCCAACCTTCAAAGCAGTAATAATCTTTAACCTTTATTAATGGAGTAACTTAATTTACGGTAAGATTCAATTGAAATGATTTATTCCTCTCATTAGATACAGTTTGAATAATGCTACATAAATTAACTAAAATTTATGGCAAATTACATAGTGATAATAATTGAATTTAACGTAAGAGTTAAACACATTTAGTCCATCTGAAAATCACGAATCATATTAAATGATTCTGACATTTAGTTTCTGGTAAAGGACCCTTATTATCAAGCATTTTTCTTACTTAAACTTAGTTTGCAAAAATCTTTTTGACAGTATCGCATAATCAACATGGGGCACAGGAAAGATATTGGCTCTCTCTCTCACACACACACACACACACACACACACACATATATATAGAATCTCCTTGGGACGTGGGTAACCAAAAAGACCAAGACACCATAATAAATTTCTCCTATTTTTTCTATTAAATTAACACGAAATAATATATGAAAGAAATTTACCCTATTAGAAGCCACAAAATGTAAGGGAAAAACATATGCTAAATATGATTTACACACAAAAAAATAAACTGTGGAAGTAAGTATACAAAGAGAGAAAATGAATCTCCTCTTTCAAATTAAATAATTAAATAGAGGCGTTTTCTTGTATATCATTGAGGCGAGTGTGGGTTAAAACTTCCCTAGCAAGAGCACTCCTATGTTGAAGTCGCTGGTGCAGTGTCTCAGACATCTGGTTGAAAAATTCAGTGTCCCATCTTTGAATCAGTAAGGGGTCTTCTGCATAGCATATATAAATCGATGTAACTGCACTTTCCACCACAACCATTGCCAATCCAACCTGCAACAATCACAATATTTCATGCAATATGATATGGTATGCGCAAAAATCATGTTCAACAATATACGGCTTCACCGGCATACATATTACGTAGTCAGCATATATCATTAAAAAAAAAAATTGATATGCCAGGCATTAAGCTTTGTCCTATGTACCTAATATAAACAAAGATTTACATATTCAACAATGTATAGATTGATTATTTACTTAGTCAACATAAAAGAGAATAATTATAAGCAAGGAAAAACCCCATGAAATGAAGGAATTCAATGGATACAATCCCATTTGTCAGAACTGGTTTACAATAATATAAGGTATGTTTGTTTCAGCTTCGACAAAAAATAATTAACTTTTCTTTTCCTCTAAAGATGAAAAAGTTGATATTTTTTTTAACGATTAAAAGATATATGGCAAACTTACCAATACCATGCCCATAAGCATTGAGGTGGAGCCAATCATCATAACTCTGTCACTCCATTTAATCCAAGCCCAAATACCAGAGCAAGTTCCGGTTATCAGCCCACCAAAAACGGTGCCCATTAGGAGGACCGCACCCGAACAATCGTAGGCCACAAGTGCTTCAACTCCAGTTGACTGGAATAACTCCCAGGCATCCCTAGCTGAACGGTTGAAGCTTTTACCATACACCGCAATCTGCAAGGGACATATTACCATGAACCATAGTGGAGTAAGTTTTCCAACAACCAATACATTGGCCTAACTTCAACACAACGCAAGTTGGGTATATCTTATCGTAGAAAAATGGACGATGGTCTCTAATGATTAAGAGGTTTTGCACCATTCGAAGAAATGTGATTGCCATGTCTCCTGTTGCAATGCTGTGTGCAGATGTTTGCAATCATTGTAACTCTTTCTCTATTAAAACTCCATCAGTTGTTCTGTTTATTTAGTTTTTAACTTTCGTAAGATATTAATGATTGAAAGAGTTCCACCATCAATATTTCACCACACTATATAACTTGTATCTGATGAAACAATTGTATTAAAATATGATTTTGCACATCAATATTTCACCATCAACCCTGATAGTAGCATTGCTTCCTTAGTAAGCCACTTGAAAATGGGTTTTCTATACATTTAGTCTCAATAATCATTATCTTTAAATTAGGAACAATACCTTACATTGTCATTGGGAAGACGCAATATATATCGTATAGAGAACTGCTTAATGACATGGACACAGAAGTCTACCTGAACATAAGCGTACTTGTTAAAAAAACGGACAAGAGTCTCCACAAGATGGAAAAGGAAATCAACAAAGCAAAGCAAACACTCATTGTTGCCAATCTTTGACCGAAATCCCCGTATCTGAAAGACAAATCAAAATTTCGATAAGAGAAAAGCCTCTTAAATGAAAGAAATAAACTTAAAATCAGTTGCAACAAGCATGCGGTTTACCTTCCACCGCAGCGTCCTAATAGCAGCAGTAAATAATGAGCCATAACAAATGCTGCCAAAAGATGTTGTTAAAGCATACTGCAAAGATTTCATTAGGGAGTCAGCAGGAATTGATGCTGCCTCTCTACCGCCGTGGAAAAGAACTAGAAAAACCATCCCAGACACTATAACATGTACAGTATTACAGAGCACTGCTCCTGTCCAAAACAAGCTTACAGAGAAAACCTGCATGCATGAATAGCAGTATCAGAGTAATCAGATGAGGAAAGCTTCATTGATCTTCTTGCCATAACCAGTGCCAACAAGAACAGATAGAATGAAGAGCAAAACTTGCCAGCTCACCACAAGAAGCCACCAGCGCCCACCATCACCAATGCTAGAAGCCACAACACCAGCTGCTCCAAATGACCATAACGCCATCCACAAAAGCACAACAAACATAAATGCATATGCCACTCTCATAACCTCAGGAAGAGTCCATACCATCTTCACAGCTTTTTGCAGAACCAACATCGTGAATGGAAGTCTGGAGAACGAAGTCAAAGAAAATCATTAGACTCAGTTAATTATACTAAAAGTGAAAAAATAACTGGGAACTAAAAGAATCTACAATGATTATGCTGAGCTGTAAAAAATTAGAAGCCTGCAATTTCAAACTGTGAATGCATGAAAGTACCTTAACTAAGACAGATTAAAATAAAAATGCACATATGTAGACAACTGTTTATTTGCATTTCCCGGGAAGGAGACTGTTCAAAATTTGAAAATAGGGATTGGATTGAAAAGGGAAAAGGATCAATAAATGTGCGCAAGAATTTCAAATAGCTGTAATTAGTCTTATACAAATGTATAAATTTTGAATTTGATGCAGAATATATTCTCAACCGCTTCATCTCATGATGCAATGAAGAAAAATGAACCTGTATTGTTGGATGCATTATTGACTTTCAGATAAACCAACATACTCAGACTAACTTGCTATTGGAATCCCACTTTGCTGATACGATAAAAGACAATTTATCATTCACAAAAAAAACAATTAATCCATACCTGAAATTCTGAATAACTAAGGTTGTGATACAAAACACTCACCTAATGCTCTTACTTATTATACAAAAATACTCATTGGAAAAAAGAAAGAAAAAAACTTATTACACAAATATTCTAGGTCAATGCCAGTTTATGACCGATATGACAAAACTGTATGCTGCTACGAATCAGTAATAAGAGAACAGCTTGAATCCAACATGAAATATGTAAAGGATAACAAGTTCAGGCCAATACCTGTCTATGACTGCTAAGACATACAAGAACTGCAGAGCAGCCCCAATAGCAAAAGCAACCCCCCAGAAAAACTGCTCAGTCCAGAAACACAGAACACTGACCACAGCAAGATAAGTGGTGAGGATGTGAACAGACACCTTCATCATCTGAGTAGCCCTGGAACCCAACAACAACAACCAGCTCCATCCAAGAACAGTTCCAATACCACCGGCGGCGGCGTAGAGCGGCCAGTAAGTCTCAGTCAACCCAGATTCATTCTCCGAAAACCGGGACGTGTACTTATCGATGTCAAGTCTATTCTCTTCCTGAAACCTATTGAAGCCGAGAGCCCCCAGAAGGGCTCCTAGGGCAACCAAATGGATCACAAACACTCCTAACCAGAAAACGTCGTGCCACCGTCGCCGCGATTGCTCCAGGCTGGCAGCTTCGCTGCCGTCGCCACTTCTCCTACTCCTGGTCGCATTCTATCATCAAAACAAAAGCAACCGAATTTCACATAACCGGAATTCATTCCGCACTATTCAACCCAATTGAGTGAATAAAGCGAGTATTTTTTGCCACTACATGGTAATTGGGGTGCCCCAAGCATATCAATCAAAACCAATACCAAAAGGCAAAATTTTCGTCATGTGAAAGTACCCGATGTCTAACCAGATAAGCAGAATCATTCAACATTTGAAAAGAAAACAAAAGAAAAAAAGTGATTTTTGTCCCGGTATAGAGTAACTCGGTACCCAGATAGAAGGGGAAAAAACAGAACTTTAGGCAATGGAGGAAAGTGATTAGGGTACCCAGATAGTGCAAATTAAAAAAAGAGAAAGGGAGTGATACTTGGGGATACCTGATCAGCGGTTGCTATGGAAGCAAATTCTGAAGAGGAGGAAGAGAAAGAGGGAGAATCCATCATCATAGGGAGCAATGGAGAAACATTGCAGCGTGTAGAAATATAGGAACTGGGTGGAAATGGGGTGGAGAAAACGTGAAGAGCAAGGCGAAAACTATTTTAAAGATAGGACAAGGTCAATGGGGTGGGTGGTGGTGGAATTCAGTTTCTAGGGTTTTGAATAAATTGCAATTGAAGAAAAATAGTAATAATAGTTTTAGAGAAAGTGGACAGAACTGAAGGACGTTGGAGGAAAGTTAACGGCTAACATGGCAAGAAGAAGAGTTTGTGGGTTTGGAAGCAGAGCAGAGCAGAGCAGAGAAGAGAAGAATGAAGAGAGAAGAAGAGGCTACAAAATGGTGACAGAGAAACATTCATTTTCGGTGGCCATTTGGAATTGGAAGACCAATTGGAGCGAAGGAGCCACGCGCCATCATTGTGAGATTTGTAATGTTACTTTGATATATTGTCAAATGTTTAGCATTCAGTCATTACTGATTCTCAACTAACCACAGTTTATTCCTTCCCACTAGTTACTATATTTTCCAAACAAAATTCATTGATATAGGGTGGGTTTGTTTTAGCTTGTAGACGTGGTTAAAAAATTGATTTTTAATATAGAGTTTAAAAAATTGAAAATAATTATTTTTATAACTTGTTCTATTTAACTTTAAAAAAAAGGTTAAAAATATTATTTTTTTTTAGATTTAGATTATTTTAATAAATTTTGCTTCAGTTCAAAAAGGGTAATTATTTTAATAAATAAGTTAAAATAAATGTATTTGTCATATGACAAATTTTGACATGAGATGATTCATTATTGTAACATAAAAGTTTGAATTGGTTTATACTAATTTTAAGAGGACTTTACTTAAGAATGGATCCTCTTGTGTCAAATTAAAGACATGACTAGTGAAATTCAGTCATACAAATTATAAGAAAGTTTTACTTCTTCAAAATGTTTGTGTCTTTATCTTTATTTACATGAACAATTTTGACACTAGAAAATTTATTTCTGCTCCATTTATTTAAAATTGTTGTGTATTTATCTCTCATCACGTATCATATGATCAAGCATAATTAATTTTAAGATGAAACTCCATTCTCATACACTATCACTGATAAAAGTATAAAACTAGAGGAGCTTACTAACAAAGTTTAGCCTAAATGGTAGCTGAGTGAGCTCATTAAACACTTACTTAGGATTTATTTCGTGAATAAAAAAACTTTGTTGAAAGAAACATAACCACTTTAATAATCTCAAAGTTTTAAAGGGAATTAATTGAAATGAGTGACTGACACTTCGTGAATAACATAAAAAAATGCGAGAAACTTTTCTTTTCCAATATTCTTATCTTAAGGACCCTTTTTAATAAAGATATCAGACGGTTGAATGTTTCTTCTAAACGCAAAATCAATAACAATATTAAGGAAATTTCTTTGATTTCTTTTTTTAAATGTATTGACATTTTTAAACAACTAAATAATCGAATGGCATAATGCAACCAAAAAAAAAATAGTAGGAACGTATAATTAAATAAATAGAGCACGGATACCTTCAGAAAGCCTTTCCATATTAATTAATCAGCTGTACGAACGTTATTAGCCTTAGGCAAGTAGCGTACGTTGCTAGCAATTATAGTTTCTTCAATTGTTTATTTTGAATTATTAAACGTTACAATAATAAATTCGTGAAAGATACATGAAGTGATTTTTCATTTTTAAATAAGTACTTTGCTTTATTATATTAACTGTACATGCAATATATTCTTTTTTAGGTTGAAGATTTGGTTCATTTAAACTCACAAAATTCATTCCTATACTTATATAGTGAGAATTGATTCTCTTATATGGACTCGATTTTGGGTCTCATTAAACATATATATAATTAATGATATAAACAATCAATACACAACCATTTTTTTTTCACATGAAAAGATTACATTTTCAATAATGCACTATTACATGAAAATCGATCTTTCTTGTTTATTGTATGCACTTATTGGAGCTAGAAATCAATTTCATTTTCACACATAAATATCAAGAAACACACCACGTTGGTGATAATGAACTGTGCTTGATGTTCTTACAACAGACAACAGCAATTCTCTTAATTTGTACAATGCATGTAAAGCAATAAGGCTGACACACAATAACATTTTATAATTTGTTGGTTGATTATAGAAGGTGTTCATATGGTAAAAACATTTAATTATCAGATGGGTTGAAAAGTAGTCATTTGAGAATGTGATTACATTTGTGATGATATATAAGGTGAAGAAATTTTCAAGAAGGAACTTAAGTTCCTGTTTAGGACGGGCATTTGCATTAATTAATCATATGATATTTTGTCCACCTTGGCAAAGCATAGAACTTGTCTTGCCCCTTATCTGCTCTTGTATGCTTGTCTCCAATACACTGTCTTCTCATTATAATAAGGACTGTTTAATGTTAGGGCTGCTTCAACAGGGTTTGAATTCCTTGCTACTGTAACAAGAAATTTCTTATAACTTTCCATAAACTATAATTTAATTATTGAATTTATTATAATAATGAAAAATGATAACATTGCCTAGTAACTTCAGCAGACGATTATGAGAAGCTGATAATTGTTTATTCGAATTTGTTTGTGATTATGCTTGCAATTTTTTTTAGAATAGTGTTATTTGTACATCAAACATGGTGTATGTGACTGTAAACCTCATAATATATGTGAGAGAAAACTTAATGTCTACACTATGTTTTGTGTACAAATAATATTTTTATTTATACTAAAATGGTACGAGTCTTTTTATCCACCCTATAACTCAAATTCTAGTCCTTTTGTTTCATTGTAGGAGCAACTACTGAACCGCGTGGCTGATCTGCATTATGCTTGCAATTTTAAGTGCCACCTTCTTACAAGTTATATAGTAGAAGACAAATTCTAGGGCGAAGGCAATTAAAAAGAAGTTAATTGTGGAATAATATTATCTTCAAAAGGATTTGGGGATAAAGGAACTTTTAAACATATGGGAAAGTTCAAAGAGGAAAGACAATGGGATCATTGAGTTATAAGATGCCACTGTGTTGAAGAAGCATAAGACAGCAAGTTCCACGTGAATATCCACAAAAAAAATCAGGGTGTACAAGAGGAAGCTTTAGCGTGCAAGTCTGGTCAAGGATGTAGGACTGCTTTTAATTCAAGTGATTGGGCATTATTTGGATTTGATTATATCCCACAATCCACCTTTTTTTTTTTTCAATCGCAGTTGGCAAAAGATGTCTCTTCAAATAAAGAATAAAGCCTGAAATTGTTCTCTAACAAAAAAATTGTCAGAGTCTACGAGAAATGAAAATTCTTAATGTGAGTTATATTGTTCATTTTTTAGGATTAATATATCCAATTGAAGAGAACTAATTTGGTCCAAAATTTTTAATTGTCAAGGTCTTCACAAACGAATTTTTCTGGCAATACTTTCGTCGGGACTAATTTGAGAGTTTAATCATTTGTATCAAAAAAATTGGGAGTTTACTATAAAATAAAATTTTAAAATGAAAATTCGGGTGATGAACTTTGTGATAGCGTCCTTGTATAAGCCCAAAATTAAGAAAGCCCGTCTGATAGCCCATTGGTCATGTGTATGAAGTATTTAATTGGTTTCAAAGGCTATTAGGTGTTCAGACCAAAAAGAGAAAAAAAGGCTGTTAAGTGTAGGCTTCTTTTTTAACCCCCATATTCCCACATACAGCTATTCGTGTGTTGGCCCATAAAAGACCAACCATGAGTGTGGGTGTGACGTGGTTGCTAAGTAGTATCCATCGTGGATTTGAATTTTCTTTTTGTTTATTGATTAATGTGTATCAAGTTTCTCATTTTACGTATATTAGGACACTCTTACTCACATTACGTGAAGTAAGAAATCTCATTGTTTAATGAGTTAAGTGAAGAGTGAAAATCATTTTTTATTACTAATCTAATTATGTGATTTTTTTGTTTTATCTTTTACAATAAAAAATTTTACTTTAAAAGATGAAGAGAGTACCTCATTCTAAATTTATCACTCTTACATAGATTCATTATGGAGGAGTCATGCTCATAAATTGGTATTGACTAATTGAAAACGTTCTGCACCGCATGAATCTAAAAGAAGAAGCCTTGTCCATTTGTATGGTTCATAACACGATAGGGAGGAAAGAAAGTGCCTAAGATTCTGATATCCCAAAACAAACACCCACTTAATTTAATTAACTACCATCAATATAGGGTCATTCAGCTGGTCCTACCACATTATAAACCTTGTCCGAATGGTCCCAAACATATAGTTAATTATTTTCCTCACAGAAATTAGAAATAAATAAAACAAAAATGAAAGAGACGTTCATCACTAGTACTGCTAGCAGCTATTGGCAGAGAATCCTACGAGGGAGTTAGCCAGATCAAAACTGACACGTGTCCCCTGCTGCTGAACGTTCCCGATAATGGAAAGCGCCGAGTTAGTTGGAGCGAACGCGAAGCAGAACGTCCCCACCGAGTCCACCGGTATCAGGTAATTCTTAGCTGGCAGCTCCAAAACCTTCCCTTCCGGAAAGTGAAACGACACCGTCGGCACCTCAACGCTCGTCCTAGACGACAGGTCGTAGCACGTGTCAAACAACGACACACCGTTCGCCGCCGGTAAAACCCTCGTCCCCCTCAGAAACGCATCCCTCAGCACCTCATACACCTCGCTCCTCAGCCGAGTCACCGCCGTGCCTGAATCCACGATGATCCCGCCGCCGGAGGGATCCGCCGTAAAACTCGACTCCGGAATCGGAAGCAGCTCGCCTCCGACGCCGATCCCCTCAAGCCCTACGTAGTAGAACGTGTCGAGCTCCGCGTTGCGCCGTAACGGCGCGGCGACGGCGTCGCGAGGGAACGGCGAGTCGAACTCCAGAGTCGAGGCCGAGTCGGAGTCCCGATCCACGAGGCAGTACGAAAACGACGTCGAATTGAGCTGCGCCGGAAAAGACAGGGTTCCGCCGCCGAGGCCGAGCAACCCGGCGGCGCCGATGAATAGCCCTTCGTTGTCGTGGCCGCAGCCGATTGCGATGTTTTTAACGGAATTTTCTCCGACGGTGACGGTTTCGGTGACGAAGTCGCCAACGGTGTACGATCCGTCGCCGTAGGAGACCTGGTAGAGGCAGTTACCGTCGCTGCACTGCGATTGGTCGAGCGATTTGCACTGAGTCGACTCGCAGGGAATCGTTGCGTATGAAGAGGAAGAAGTCGGATCGAAAATCGGTTCGGATTGTCGGTAGCAGTCGGAGCAGGGTGCGCACTGCACCCAGCTGATGTCGCTGCCGGTGTCGAGCACCATGTAGGCCGGACTCGGCGGCTCGCCGATTCCGACTCGGGAGAAGTACTCGCCGCTTCCCTGACTCGTCCCGGAGATGATCGGACCTTGCAATTCCGAGACAGTAAAAAGCTTCGGATCCGAACGAGTGAGAAGTGCCCTGACTCTGGCTGAGTCACGCTCGAGTCGGGATATAGTGAGTGACTTGTAGTCCGAATGTTGCGGTTCCTGGATCGATGCACGAGAATGCAGTTGCAGTGAGAGCCTGGATGATTGTGAAGACGAAGAAGAGCTCAGTTGGTGTTGTTTGCGGTTGAAGCTGAGAACTTGGTGGGTTTTTTGAATGGAGGCAGTGACGTCGAGGAGTGTGGTTTTGGGGATGAAGGGTGTGGTGCGAGAGTGTGCTAACGGGGAAGACAAGAAGGTGATGAGGACCAAAAACAGAGGACCCATTGAAAAATGCAGAAACATGCTGCTGAAATGACAGTGCATGTGAGTGACTACTGTGGAATGTGGATGGAGAATGTAATTGGGCTTTTTATTTGCGGAGGACAAAAGGGGGGGACCAGAAGAAGAACCGTCATCATTCATTTCATGTCAAGATTACTGGGCCTGGATAACAATTGCTTAATTGAAAGCAAATGAGGGGAAAAAGAATGGGTGGAGGAGCTTTGGATGAGCAAGGGGGGTGATTGGTTTTGATATGGGAAGCTTCGCAATTGGCTTAGTTTGTTTTGGAGCACTCTCTTTTGGTGCTTATTTTGTTGTGGGGGGGGGGGGGGGGGG
>QANU01024517.1:1222304-1298624 GCA_003254905.1 Nissolia schottii
TTTTTTTTTTTTTTTGTCTTTGGGTTTTGGTTGACCAAAATCCAAAAGAGAAAAGGCAGACGAGGAGAATGATTAGCGGAGTGAGACCCACACAAACGACAGCTCAACATGTTGGTATGTTGCAATATTATGGAACAGTAACTTTGAATTCATGTGTCTGTTATCATGGCCAGGCAATTATTTTACTCATGCATTTTGTGTTCACAACAACGAAGTCTCAGTGTCACAGTGTGCGTGGTCTCTTAATCATCGTTTGCTCCCTTTGAATGCTTTGTATTGGGCCCAGTTTTGCATTTCAACTAAACCATCGTGTTTCAGCCCACTAGTTACCTGCACAAAGCCCAGCAACAATAGCAGTGTTGACCCAACAAAATAAAAAAAAGAAAAAAAACTAATGAAAAATTGTGGCCTCTTTATATTTCTATGGTTTTAGTATAAGTTGTATATTTAAAAAAAACAAAAATAAAAAGTCTGAATTTGTCACAACTTGTGGCGAATTCAGATCCAGGCCCATATAAATGTAAATTTTTTACACGGATCATATTATGGAAAATAAATCATTTGGGGGCCATATATGTCTAATAAATCCAAAAATTGTTCCCTTAAAAAAGAATATAATGAATAAAAATGCATAAAGAATATTGATTAAAAAAACAAACCACACATTGTTGCGTCAAACTCAAAATTATTAGCTTATAAGGTCGCTGTCTTATCCTAAGCTGCAGGATCCGTTTGAGAGTAGTAGTAGTTCTTTGATTAACATGAACAATTTATTTGGTCCCACTGACATTTGCAATTCTATATTCATCTTCTGGATTGTTAGCCATGCTCTGACTTTTCACATGCGAGCCAAACAATATCGGATTTAAAAATTCATGAGAGCTATGCATCTCTTATTTCCATTGAAAAGTCACGAGCTGTCTTATATGGTTGTTGCAGTTTGATTGCCTTGAAGATTAGAATATGGGTTTGTTGCTTCAAGGTTTGGGGAAGGGTTAAAGATTATCCAACCAAAACATCAACTTGGCCCCTTTGTGATGTCATTTGATGATACCGATTTAAAAGGTAAAATAGTTATTTTTTAAGTGTTTTGCTTGTTAAAAAATAAATAAAAGTAGTAAATTTGTATAAATAATAATAAAATGGGCATACTTTTAATGACAATAAATGCATTGTCAATTGTGTTTTTTTTAGTTTAGTTGTGCATTTAATTTTTATTAGAAACAGGGCCTAAAACCATATTTTCATAAAAATGAAAAATGAATCTGAAACACACTCATGATAATTCATTCAGTAATTTTATTAAATCCCCATGAATATTTTTTATTCACATTAAATTTCTTTCACGCATTCATTAAAGCACGAGGAGTGATATCAACGGTTTTCTATCTCTCTTTCACAAAAATTGATAGAAAATTTTCATATAATTCAGATATTGTAACAATGACTAGATATACTATAAAACTTATTCTTGATAATCAAGCCTCTCGATTTGTCATTATACTTCTAGAAGCAAAAAGAATTACAATATTCATCCTTCCCAAAATTCTCCAAATTTGTTGATAATTATAATAGATTCGTAGGCTGATCTTTTTAGTTTTATATAATACTTTTCTATTTCTTCTACATTGTAGAGTTAAAACTAAAAAAAAAAAAAAAAAAAGTTGTCCCTTTCCCTAATTAATGTCCTATTTATAGTTGACAAAAAAGATAACACTGAGATAACTATGATTTGGCCATAGTAGTTAGCAAGCTTCCATATACGGCAATCTCATAATCAATTGGGTAAATCACAGTAAAATAAGAGATTTGATGTCTTGATACGTCGTAATGGTAATAGAGTAAAATGTTATTTATTATTAAAATATTTTGTTTATTATACTTTTCACATTTTTATAATCATTAGACTTTATAATTTTCAGAATGATTGTGGAGTTATAAAATCATGAGTGTGAAAATGTAATAAATTTAATAGACAAAATATCTTAATAATAAATAATGTTTAACTTTATTTTATTGGTGGAGATTAATATTGTTTGAACAAATAAAAGAGAGTGGTGTAATTTATTTTACCTAATAGTAACTCAATATAACACTCTGGTTGATTCAATCTGATAGCTTGAAAACTACTACTCCGGCACTCCCCACCCATCCACCCACGAGGGAATCAATTAAAGGTGTTCTTCAGAATCAATGATGTACTTTAATGTAATAAAAGAGAACTGCCACTTACTTTACTTGCCGTTACAAAGCAACGGCCCAAAAAAACAAATATAAAACGCCATATAAATCTTCCAATGTATTTTAATACATTTTCTATCAGTCTTTCTACTTTATTGAATGTGGCAAATAAAAGAAACAGATGATATTTTGCTGCAATATGGAAAGGGCAAAAGGAAAATAAATAAATAAATCAGGTATTAATTTGCTTTGGAGAGATTAAAAAAAAAACACTTCAAAGGTCTTTTTCTTTGCCCAAAATTCGTTTCCTTCCACACTAGAGATTAAAAAGGTAAGCTAAAATTGTGAATAAAGCAGAGGATGGTCCTAAAAATTGTTAAGCAAAGACCTTGTATCCTATTAGAAAGAGAAATCAATTTTTTTACTTTCGATGTAAGGAATATCTTAAAGGGTGATTTGTAAATATATTTTTTAAAAAAAAATTAGAGGCATATTTTAATTTTATTAAAGTGACGGATTTTAAGTTTACCTAAACTTTTATTTAACCGCTTACAAAATTATTTACATGTTATCTACCAATTAAAGAATCAAAGAACATAAAATTCAAACTCAAATTATGATGACATGTAGGGCTGTCAAAATAAGCCCGGCTCGTTTACCCGGTTAAATGGACGGGCTTTACATGCAAAAAATAGGTTTGTGAAAATTTTTTAAAAAATGGTCCAGCTCGTTTAAGCCCGCGGGCCAAACGGTCCAGCCCGCGGATTTTTTTTTTTATTTTAATTTTTAATTTTTTTTTAAAACCAAAAACCAAATTGTTATTTTTAAAAATTAAGTTAATAAAACTACATGATAATTGATATCTCACGTTCAAAATGGAGCTCAAATTGAAGTTTTAGATTTTCATCTTGAAACCCAAATTGTAAAGTTGTTTTAGTTATAATTAAAACATTTTTTAGATATTTTAAAACTTATTGATCATCGGGCGGATTTAGACTTTAGGTGTTAATTAAATAGTTCTCTTGTTATCGATTTTTTTTTATCAAAGCTTTGCATATAGCTTCTTAATTGAAAAATGCTACTATTTGTATACCTATCTAAAATTAAAGATTTCGTACCCACAATAAAGAGATAAAGACGGAAAAATCACAAAACTTTAATTTTTCTCTATTTATTACCATCAGAAATGGATCCTCAAATTTTACATAAACTATTGCTTTATGATTAATTAATAGATAGACGATAAAAAATAGTTAAAAATGACCGCGCATACTTATTCATAGTTTTGTATTTAAATCATAAAAAATAGACTAAAATTTTAATTTTTTTTTAAAATAAATGGGTTGACGGCCTAACCCGTTTAGGCCTGCAGACCGATTATAAACGAGCCAGATCCTAAAAGTAGACACAATTTTAGCCCGGCCTGTTTAGACCTACAGGCCGGCCCGACCTGTTTGACACCCCTAATGACACGTGGTCAAAAGTCAGGTGAATCGACCCATTAAATAAAGGGTGATAAGCATATACTACTGTTGAGGTTCACTGTGTTCCACCCAAGAGTTTGTGTCAAAGTGCAATTTACTCAAATTTTTTATTGTGAATTAATTACTAATGACATGATTCTATTTTCATTTCATGTATTCACTATTAAACTTAGGGTCGATTTGGATTTTTGTTTTCATTTCATGTGTTTTTTTATTTAAGCATTTTGTGAAATAAATAGTAAACATAGAAAATAAAAACAATAATCAAAGTTTTATTATTATTTTTATTTATTGGACATATTTTTAAAAGAGAACAAATTGTATCCATTGATAATATGCAAAAGAGTTTTACATTGTCACCTAATTGTGTGTTGACACATAAGTAAAATCATTTGAGTTTTTACCGTACTATTTAAAAAATCTTTTTAAATAAGACCACATGATTAAACAACAATGTTAAAAAAATTATATTATCAATAAATAAATATTAATCACTTTTTAAAAGTAGAAAATGCAAAAAATATAATATCTCATTAGTGATGTTAAAAGAAATTTACCAGGATACATGTCATTTTGTCAAAATCAAGTTAGATTTATGGTAACCAGTAAAATACGGATAAATAAACATAAAGGTTTTTGCCAACTAATATGTTAAAAAAAATTAGTTAAGAAAACAAAAACAAAGTTTTAACTTAATTAAGCAATAATATTATATAAATTATATATTTTTTAATACAAAATTATCATGTATATTTTATTAATAAATTTCTTTAAGGGACTGTTAATTTATTTTTTTAAAAAAATATAAACATTACTTTGAAAGGGCATCTTTGGGAAGCACTTATATCATTCATGTATTCTGTTATTCTGATGGCCGGGTATTGGAATTGGATCCCATTGCGTGAATAAAATAATTGCCCACGCTCACACGGAGCATTTGTCTCCTTTTCTTTGCCTTCCTCGACGACTCACTCATACAGAAGCTTTTAATGTAACCATTAATAACATTTTTAATTCATTAATTTCATATCATACAAAAACCAAACTCATTAGGAATCATAGTTGCGCGCACACACACATACCTCTTACTTTCTCTTCTGCCATTCCTTCCTTCTTCTTCTTCTTCTTTGTTCCGCCAATATGAGCTCAATCGTTCAGGTACTTCCCAATATCAATCCAATTCATTATTATTATTATTATTATTATTATTATTTTTTTATTAATTTTAGATTTGCTTATTCTGTGTTAACGCTAATCCAATTCTTCGTTTTCATTAGGGTTTCACAAAGTCCCTGGCCATGACCGTGCTCTCCGAGATCGGTGACAAAACCTTTTTTGCAGCTGCGGTGTGTTTTTCAAAAAATTGTGTTTTTCATTTTTATTTTTTGGTTCCTTCCCCATTTTTCTTATTCATTAGTGATCTTTAAATTTCTGGAAAGTGTAGTTGAAAGTTTGAAACTTTAAGCTTCTGGGTATTTATTCTACTTTTTGCTATTATAAGTGCCTGGAAATTTCTGAGAGCTAGCTGGGTAGTCCCTATTAATGGGGGTGGGTTCTGTGGGCCATTTAGAGTAATGTTCTGGACTGGAACTACCTGAGCCTTGCTTGTTTGTTTGTCTTTTTTGGGGATATTTTCTGTTTTGTGTGTCTATGGGTTGAAATTTTGATTAATGAACTGTATAAGTATTCGAGTTTATTTTATTTTATTTTATTTTATTTTCTGTGTTTCCTATTAATTGCTTTTTAACATAAAACTCTTTTCCTGTTTCTCTACTATCACCAACATTTTTTGCAACTGATGTTTAATGCAAAGTGTTTGAACTGATCAATGTTGCCTGTTACTTCATTGCATGGTTCATGACAAAGAGTGAAGGGCCTTAATACTTGTCTTTGTGATTTCAAAAGTCTGACTGTTTGATTTCATGATGCTTATTTCAAGATACTGGCTATGCGAAACCCTCGGCGCCTTGTCTTATCAGGTTGCCTGTCGTCTTTGATTGTAAGAATCTTTTCTTCATTCTTTGATTAGCTTTATGATCAAAAAGATTTTTAATCATTCTGCTTTGTTTATTATGTTATTTTTTATTTTTTAATTATAATTTGAGTCTCATATTTCCAAGAAAAATTTGAAAATTCTAGGTGATGACCATTCTCTCAGCTCTTGTCGGTTGGGCTGCTCCAAATCTGGTGAGCATTCTTTGGTGCTGGTGAAACTTTCACAATTCTCACCATTAGCCCTTAGTTCTTAGATGACCCTTAAGAGGTGCTATCCTGCTATTAGTCAATATGTTGCATATATTGAGACTAGATATTCTGCGCAAGCACAACAGTATTACTCTTTCATTTAATTTATTTTTGGTTTTTACAGTTAGTGATCTTCATGTAATGTTGCAGATATCTCGTAAATGGACTCATCATGTTACAACATTGTTATTCTTGGGGTTCGGATTGTGGTCCTTGAAAGAAGCTATATTTGGAGACGGGTGATGATTTGTTATCTCTCAGTCACTTGCTGATCCTTTTTGTAATGAATATCAGCTTACATCTGAATAGACATTTTTGTACTCTTGCTTTATGATTTTACTCGGCAGGGATGATGAAGAATTGGCTGAAGTAGAAGCAGAACTGGTTGGTTTTTCACTTCTATTTGATTTCTTATTTTAAGTTAATTATTTATTTCTTCTTGACAGTTGAAAGCACCCTCACCCTTGTATTGTGATTAGGACAAAGATTGGAAGGCTAACAATGGAGTTAAAAAAGATGGCAATAAGGTAATACAATATATATATATATATATATATATATATATATATATATCTGAGAAAATATTTCTTGCCCTTATCTATCCTCTGACTGTCCCCATGTCCTAGTTTTTTGCTGTTGAAAGTTAAGTCAGGCCTGATGCACGGTTATGCTAATGAGCTGGATTAAGAATTTTGCTACTTATTTCCAGGAAATAATTGATTACAATATTATATTCAAAACAGAACTCTCGGCTGCTGTATATTTTTCTAATACTGTCTTTACATTGTGTGTCCAAACTTCTAGGTTGATGATGACTTGAAAAAGCAGAAACGACCATTTCTCTCACAGTTTTTGTCCCCCATTTTTTTGAAGGTAAAACTAATACTATTGTTGTAGAGTATTTAATTGAACACTAAGCTATGGTTGAACCTGACCCCCTTCGACAACTCTATTGTGCAGGCATTTTCTATCACTTTTTTTGGTGAATGGGGTGACAAGAGCCAGGTAAGCGTAGTTAGATTTTTTTTTTTTTTTGTCTGCATAAGCCCCATTCTTGGAGACTGCTTCATCACTTCACTAAGCATAACTCTGTTCTGTTTCAGCTGGCTACCATTGGTTTGGCTGCTGATGAGAATCCATTTGGTGTGGTTCTTGGAGGGATTCTGTAAGTTCTTAATACTAATTTTTCTGTCTGTAGTTAGAGTCCACCTACTTCTGTCAAGATTTTGATTATTTTTTCTTTGGTTGGCCATAATGGCACATATTATTTCATTAATTTTTGGCTGGAATTTTGCATTTGTCTAGAGGCCCAAAATATTTGTGTAGGAAATATGTGTCACGTGCCTAATATCTTGAAATTTTTTAGGAGAGCAATGTAATTTTTTATTTTTTTCTTAGGGGGCAAGCATTGTGCACTACTGCTGCTGTTATTGGAGGAAAGAGTTTAGCATCTCAAATATCTGAAAAAATGGTAATAGTTTCCATTCCTTTTTATTTGAATTTCTTGTAGAAATTTCTTTGGCTTGGGTGAGACATGTTA
This sequence comes from Nissolia schottii, assembly GCA_003254905.1. Classification (NCBI taxonomy): domain Eukaryota; kingdom Viridiplantae; phylum Streptophyta; class Magnoliopsida; order Fabales; family Fabaceae; genus Nissolia; species Nissolia schottii. Next base: position 1,229,754 of record QANU01024517.1, read on the forward strand.
TCCATCTGCTTTTTCCCCCGTTGACTTCAGTTAACTATTTTAAAGTTAGCATTTCGTTTCCTTCAAAGTCTTCGTACACCAAGTTTTAAAAGTCCTCTTAAAAAGTTGATGGGATAACGAAGAGGATGCAATTTGCAAACAAAAACTCGTTATTATAATGAAGTCAATAGAGCACTTATTGGGTTGTAATGTGGCATTCTGATTTACCATATTGCCAGTATAGTTTTAAGCTGAGTGTATATGTTATCTAAATGTTGTAGGTTGGACTGTCAGGCGGGATTCTTTTCATTGTTTTTGGTATCCAATCATTCCTTTCTCCAGTCGAATCATGAAGTTATCAGTCATCCTATTGGTTAGTGACTATTCAGTGTTTTTTTTACGTGATATCTTTAGCAAATATGCTTGTTTATTAGTTTGTGTTGGCTTCCAAAAGAGCTCAGCTTCACGTGTTACCTAACTAGGGTGGAATCTTTCATTCTTATAAGTTTCACCCTTAAATGGATTATTGTAGAACAAAATAAAGATACCATTGTAGAACCAGCACCAAATTCAACACGTTAAGTTCAATGGATTATTCGGTTTAGACGTGTACTTACTATTCAATGCATATGTAAATTTTCAATGCTTTCTTTGCCGGATGATTAAAAATGCCAATTTGGATTTATACAAATTATTACTGTGCGCTGGGAAGCTTTCTAAGTTGGCAATTGCAAGAACTCCAAGCTTGCTTGTATGCTCTCCTCTTCTTGAATGGATGTGATGTTGGCACTGTTAGAATCAATGCTCACTGGTTGTGACTATTTTGTCCATGTTTGTGTAGAGGGGATGAAAAGCCTTTCATTCATTGGAGCACAAGCTTAAAAAAAATGAGATTTCTACGAGTCATCAATTTGAAGGTGTCATCAATTTGAAGGTCACAACCCAACGTGGCCATCTTAGGTTTATACAAGAATCCCTCCTTGCAAAGGGAGACTATTTACTTACAAGTGGGTAGAAGCCCTCAAAGTGATGTAACTTGACTGACCAGTCGTTATTTTGTTGGCGTCAAGACTTATTTTCAGTTAAACATAGTTTCAACATTTTAGTGTCAGAACGTTTAACGTTTTATGTAACAAGTCTTGGTTCCCCCGATGGTTTCAACTATGACAAGCTTAAAATCCAATTGTTTTCCTGACTCACATTAAAAAGGAGTCGACATAACGAACCAAAGAAAATTCTGGTTGTTCTCAATAAAATAAAGTTAAGTGAATCATAAAGGAGTCGAAGCTTCTGAACACTTTGAAAAGGTTGAAAAGGTGTGTGTGTGTGTAAGACATAACTAGGTTGTCCACAGACATCAAAACCCAGAATAAAAACATCTAATGCAAAACTCGAGTTTGGTTCAAAACTGTTGTGCAACTCAATTGCTTTGGTGTTTTAAAAAATGATGACTGGTCGATATTCATTTGTTTAAGCTGATATCAAACCGAACCAAACAAAATCATAAGAACCAGAGTTGAAAAAAGTTGTGCTATTCTTTATTCAAAATCACAACTGTCTTTTGTCTAAATCATAAGATCACCAACTTTTATACGACTATTTTTCCAATTCGTGGGTAACTCAGAAGTTACATGACGGTAACTTATGTACACCTACAAACATTTCCAATCTAGCCTTTCAATAGCATTATTAAACCCATGGGGATTTAAATTGAATCCTGTCATCAGCAACCCCCACTCGCAGGTTCAATTGAACTCAGCAACCCATTTCCTCTTAGTTGATTGCAATGTTCTTCAGCATCGGCTTGGGCACATATGATCACCACTGACAATCCATTGTGGTGTGCTTCTTGCATGATATTCACTGCATTGTCAAGGGTCATCCCAGGAATAACCTTCATCAGCACTTGGACCACGTATTCCCGTTTATTGAAGTTGTCATTGTGCAATATTACACGATATGGCGGGGCTGCTTTTCGCGATTTCCTGTATATCTTAGAAAAGCCAGAATGAAACCTTTCCCTTCTCATGTCTCATTTTGTTCTAGTTCTAAAACGAAAGAAATATGACACCATGGCGTCTAAAGCACCGTAACGAATCCCCTAGTTCCCTTTCATCAGCAAGGTTAAGGCATAAACATCCACTCATTTATTTTAAAATGACGATCCAGATGATTTTGAAGAGAGAACAAATTGGTTCCGTTCAATGTGAAATTATGTAACACCATATCCATCCTTCAACGAGACACTTTTACCAGCATTTAGACCAGCTTATACTTCAAAACAACCAAACATTTATAGACATATGTATTCTTATCACCAATAATAGGGACAACACTCAGAGGATTCTCACCGATTTCTTTATTCAAGGATTACTTCAAATATTCAATGGTTTCTATATTCCGACATTGTAGCGAGAATCTCCTTCAAATTGTAACTCGCCACAAAAGTAGAAAAGCATAATCTGAAGATCAAAGAGACAAGACTTCTTCATACCTCAAATCAAATTCAGATTGACGGCCAGGAGTGCCTTTTTCGATAACAGGCTTTTCCAGTAGCCCTCCCCCTTTACCTGGTCCTGTTGCTATTGCAGCCATGGGAATGCTAAGATTGGAGTATGGTCCTCTACATAGTGAATATTTGTCCCCTGCATTACGCAAATTCTTCAATTAACTATAAATTGAAGTACTCAACCAAATACATAGGATGAACCAATGCTTTTTTGGGCACCAACATATTTCTAATCACAAAATAAATAATTGAGAAACAAAAGAAATATAACTACTCTATCTAGTTTTGTTTTCTGTCACTATTTTTCCAAAAAAAAATAAATTATGACACTCTCTGCAACAGTATTGATGAATTGCAGTTGCTGAAGAATTTCTCAACGATGAACGATTCACACCAGGCAATTAATTCAACAAAAATTACATAATAATAATAATAATAATATCGCGTAATAATAACCAAGACAGCAGAAGAAGTTGTCCATAGCAACGTCGCAAAAAAAAAATTTGAAAAATTAGATGAGAAAGTAGCGAATCGTTGTGAATGAAGATTAGGGATAAAAAAAAAAGGAGGTGAAGAATAGAGTAAGTTTAAGTGACGAATTAATGGAATTTTGAGAGAAGAAAGTAGAGAAAGAGAAGGGAAACCTGGTTTAGGGTTGAACACGCTGTTGGGAGACACAGCCACTCTCCCACATAACGCACTCTCCATCTCTCTCTCTCTCTCTCTCTCTCTCTCTCTGCGCTGCAGAAACTCAGAAATGAAAGTTTGTTTGGTCTCTAACTGCAAATGACGCCTGTCTATGCTTGAAACGATGCGTTTGGCATCTGAATCTGTTTTTTGGTCATGACTTTGGGGCTTTTTGGGTGAGGGCCAATAAGCCCTTTCTCTAACTGGCCCATTTTAAGAGTGAGCTAAATATGCTACCCTCCAACCTCTATTTGGATTTTGACCCAAAAAAAAGTGTGTATGTTATGTGCAAATCAAAGCTTTTATTATTATTATTGCCATCGTCGTGGCGTCGTGGTGGTCGAATGATCCTATGATTATATCATGTTAAGATTTTACGTTTTAGATTTTTTTTTCTTCTAAATTTATGTAAGATTTTGATTTTAATAACATTTGTTTGGGGTTATTGGTGGTTAATTATACGCCCTTGTGGTCTGCTACTTTGTTAGGTCATCATATCTACTTATAGACACATAATCTCTTATTGCTCATAACCTCTTTGAGATCATAGTAGGAAGGCTTGTGATTCATCCCAAAATGTTATACTTCGCTTGGTTATCCGATGCAATTAAAGTCAAGCCAACTAGTCAAGTTTGTAACATTAAAGTGATGACTAATCATAGCCATAAGGCTAATCAAAGTCAAGCTCACTAATCAATTTTATAAATTTAATCAAAGTTAACTAATTAAATTCATACATAACAACTAATCAATGTCCTTTTTGTCTCTTTCTTCTCCACTTCCATAATAATCATTGATTAAGAAAATAAAAGACGTATCAACTTTAATCTATATGCTATTTACCACCATCTACTTTGAGTGAGACAACAACAATTAATTTTGCATTCATCTATAAATAAACCACTGATGTATTCAATTTATACATTTGTATTTCTAATATTGAGGCTTTCTTTGTAGGTTCGGAGAGCTTACACAGAATAATCCACTTCGGCTGCTCACTTTGATGAATGATGAGAATGAAGCTTTTGGTTTTGGATGTGTCCTTAAGCTTAGCTCCAACAATATTGAGTAGAAAGAGGGTGAGTGGGACAGACAAAACAATCTATTCAAAAGAAAATTGAATATCTAAATGACCAAATTGAAGTACTCCGTTTCACTCAAATTTAACACAACTCCTCCAACAAACACACACCACGACTTGGTAGCTGATATTTTTCTCAAAAGAAACGTGGGGATTGATCTCGTATTATTTGTTCATCATTTCTATTATATTACATGTTTTTTCCACAAACTATTATATTACATTTAAATGATGAATAAAAACACATTTTAATTACTACACTAGCTCTTTATCTTTTTTTTTTCCAAACAAATAAGGAAAAAATTGCTATATACGTTATGTAAATAACGAAATTGCAATTTCTTTGTGTTGCGTGTCAAAACTTGTGATCATTTAGCACAAAGGGTCTTTTTCTTTTACAATTATACTTCCATACTAGAACACACTCTCACAAATTAAATAAATAAATACATACTAATTATTTTTAAAAATAAATTAAAAATGAATAAAATAAGTAAAATTTAAAAATCACCTTCGTGATTTACTTAACATTTCCCCTTACTACCTAACTGTTGCTGTTTTTTTTTCTGTTATCTATGATAATTAATAAAGAAGGTTTTTTTAAAAAATTATTTAATATCAAATTTAACAGATAAAAATTTTGTGAAATCATTCGCTTTAAAAATTTAAATCCAAATTTCACGGACTCGTTTTGTCCTTATAATGACTATTCACTTATGCATAAAACTGACTACCGACCCACCATAACAATTATTATTGCTTGGCAGGCACTAGTTTTGAAAAATGCGATGAACCTAAAACAAGAAATTAGAGAAAGAATGGAAAGTCTAAAATTGATTAGTGAGAAGGTGCGTGAACGCAAACTCTCTCTAGGACACACACGACACACCATATCAACGTGTGGTCAGCAACCCCGTATGTGTATGTATTCTTTGATTTTCTCTCACCAAACCTTTAACGGCCTTCAACACTTCCCTCCAATCCAATCAACAAAAATCGAAGATACCATCGAATCTTCTTCTCTAACTTCTTTTCCTTCCTTCTTTCTTCATTAACATATCACCACAACACAACACCAACACAACACACAGTAGTTGAAACACAAACATAGGAAAAAAATAAGACAGAACAAAAATGAAAGCGCTGAGTTCCCATTTTGTAGTGATCGATCTTCAATGCTCGTGGCACTCCACGAACCACCACCTACCCACCTCAGCTCTCGCCTATTTCAAAAGCTCCAACTTTATATCCACTCTCTCTTCGTCATTTCGTCGAACACGTCCTTCGCGTAAGGGGATTATTCCATCCGCCAAGTCCTCCTCCTCCGCCTGGATTCCTTCGCCGGAGATTCGCCGACCCTCCGATCGCTTCTTCCCCGGGAATGGGTCGCCGGCGAATTCCTCTAACTTGCCGTCGACGTCGCGGCCCGAGGCCGCCACGGAGCTGGAGCTGTTCCTGGAACTGCTGCCTGTGAAGATGAGGAGGGAATTGCATCGGCACGAGGAGATTGGGGCGCTGATTGAGGTCGTGATGGATCTGGGAAGGAAGCCTCTCGCGAGGTTCCCTTCCGGCGATTGGGTCATCTCCGAGCACCCCATCAAGGACGAAGATTTACGCCATGCCATTTCCAAGGTGAGTTTTTTAACGAGTTGTTTGGTTGGTCATTTTTATTTATCTTGAGCAATTTTTCTTTATTAGTTTTTCATTTGAGGGGCCTTTTCATAATCTGAGCTTTGATGGAGCCACTCTTGAATTCTTTATTATTTCAACTGGGATATGTAAGCCAATCATATGCTCTGAGTCAGTGCTCTGTGATTTATTTATTGGCAAATTGTTGAAGCTTAGACTGAGCTAAGATGGTGAATAATTTGAATCAGAAAAAAAAAAAGAATAGAATATTAAGGTGGGGTCCAAGAGAAGAAGGTTGTGATTTGTGAGGAGTGTGTAAGGATTTGTCTTTGTAAATGAAGACTGGAAGGAATTTTATTTTAACCTTTATTACACATAATGCATGGTCAAGTGCCTAGGCAGTTGACATGTAAAGTTTCTGCCTTGTGACTCTAGGTTTGCTGGTATCAGGTTCTAGTTGCAGACATAGCCATTTTTCCCCCTTAGTGCTTATGACTAATATCTTCTGCTATAATGGTTGACCATATTAGGTTGGCGAGTTTTCTGATGACAACCGATCCGGTATTAATAGTTCTTTACATCGTATAAGTGCGATTCGGAATCGTAAAATGCAAATCATTGGCCTTACTTGCCGGGTGGGTCGAGCTGTAGGTGGTAGTGCTGAGATCATACGTGATTTGGTTGAGGATGGAGGTTCTATTTTGGTCGTAGGACCTCCTGGAGTGGGTAAAACAACCTTAATCAGGTAAACCTATTCAATGTCTGAATTGATTTTATGTGTCTCTATTTGTGTGTGGATGTGGTTTATTTGCCTTTGGAAAACTGAAGTTTTTGTTTTCATTTTTCTCACTTTCTTTTTTTCCCTTCATGTTTCTCTGCAAAATGCCTCAACAGCAAATCGTCCCTCACTGGTCTGTGATTGTTCATGTTCTCTTATCAGTTTAAATTTTGTGCAATGACACCTAACAATTGTGTTTTCAAGTTCTATGAATGTCAATATAAGTCAACATGAGTTATTTAGTGTGCATGTCTGAAGAAGCTTCACCTTTGCAGAGAGATTGCTAGGATGCTGGCAGATGAGCTTAAGAAGCGTGTTGTAATAGTGGATACGTCGAATGAGATTGGGGGTGATGGAGATGTTCCTCATGCAGGAATAGGTAGGGCACGGAGGATGCAAGTTCCAAACGTAAATATGCAGCATAATGTACGTACTAATCTCAGTCATTAATAATGGATAATTTTGTCTTTATAGAAAAGATTCTGATAATTATGATCTTCTGTGACATTATTTTTGTTTATTTATTCAGGTTATGATTGAAGCAGTTGAAAATCATACGCCAGAAACCATTATAATTGATGAAATTGGAACAGAGCTTGAAGCATTAGCAGCCAGTACCATTGCTCAAAGAGGAGTTCAATTGGTTGGAACAGCACATGGAATGACTATTGAAAACATCATGAAAAACCCTTCTCTTCAGAACCTTGTTGGTGGCATAGAGGTATAATGTTGCTCTTTTCATTTTCCTGTCTGTTTTATGATTTATAATGATTAATAATTTTCTTTTTCATTCAATGTGGTCCCGCTCCCTTTTCAAAGAGTGAACCAATCTAAAATTCGGAAGTATATGCATAAATCATAATGCTTTCCCTCATTAATAATTTTGTCGTCTGAACAGAGTGTAACTCTTGGCGATGAGGAAGCCAGGAAAAGGAAAGTGCAGAAGACAATTCTTGAAAGGAAAGGACCTCCAACATTTACGTGCGCTGTTGAGATGATATCTAAAACTGAATGCCGTGTTCATCATAGATTAGATGCAACTGTGGATGCCATTTTGGCAGGTATTCCTCATCTCCTATAATGGAATATCTTAATTAATGCCCAATGGTTATAGTGTTGGCATATTTGTTTAGATTGAAGTTTAATTAGAAAATCTCCTACATTACAGGAAAATCTCCATTATTTGAAGTCCGTCAATGGGATGATTCTGCCAATGATTTGTTGAAGTATGCTCCAATGCCTGAAAAAAGTGTTCGAGAACTCCCTATCTTAACTAAGAATAATATCATGAGTTCAGACATAGATTCTGATGAGGATGATGAAGTGCATCCTCCTACTTGGTCCAAGAAATGGAGTACTAATGGATCTCTGAATGATATCATGAATTCTGACATAAAGTCTGGTGAGGATGATGTAGACCATCCTCCTACTCAGTCCAAGAAATGGAGTACTAGTGGATCTGTGACCAGGAGGAATTCACCAGTACAAGTGTATACTTACAAGGTAATTATTTGAGGTTGCAAGTGCTAGGTAGAGTATTGAGTTATTGGGCATAGTATTGGGATTCAGGAACTTCAATATCTATGTTATTTTCCATGTTGCATGGATTTCATAGTTGAAATAATAGGTTGGCCAAAACTTTTCTTGATGCCATTTTTCTTAATTAACCGGGCACTTGTTTCTCATTGGATGGGCTTAGATCCTTGAAGCTGATCTACTACAAGTAGCAACTGTGATGGGGCTTGAAGATTTAATAGATGTAACTGATGACATTGGAGCGGCTGATGCAATTCTAGCATCTAGTTCTGAGATAAGACAGATCCCCTGGATCCGTGGTGTAGCGAAATTTCACAAGTTACCCATATTTGTTATCAAGGTGCCTTCTTGCTGCCTCTTTAGCTGTTGCTTCAATGTTTTCTCGTTTTCTTTGATAAGGAGTCTTTGTTTATAATAGGGTACTATGACGTTATTTAATCTGTGTAACTAACACTACTTAATGGGACAAGACTTAGTTACTATTGTCGTTATTATAATGAATCTTTGTTTCTTGTAGTCCAATACCATGGCACAAATGGTCAAGGCAATACGTATGATCCTTGGGCTAGAATCATTTGGCCCTACACTGAAGAAGCCATACAATGATTCTCTGGATATTGAAATTGAGGATGATGAACCAAAACGAAAACCATCTCTGGAAGAGATTGATGCCTTGGAGGTACAGGCCCTTTCCGCTTATCTAATTAGCATCTGATTTCTCTTCTTGAAGCTCCATTTTATTTGATGTAATTATTTTTAATGCTGTGTACTAGCAGTCTAGCAATTGCTTTCTGTGCTTATCTGCTTGTGCCTTGGAGAAAGATTGACCTTTTCTTCACTGCATTTTTGGCATTTCAATTAGTTCCTTTTAATGGGAAATGGGTTCCCTCCCAGTGCTCATCTGTGCATACTGATTCTTGATTCATGTTTCCCGTCTGTAGTTAACCTCATTTTTTATTTTGATAAACTACATATCATTCTAAACGATTTTTTCTTCGACTTAAAAGGGTATATATTGCCTGGAATATTTCCTTCAATCTCTTCAATTTTGACTTCATTTCAAATTTTCTTTTACTTATCTGGCAGGAGGTGCGACTTGCGATAGAGTACATCGTGATTCCTGGTGGAGAGCCTGTGGAGCTTCTTCCTAGACGTTCCGAAATAATTGCGCGCCAGCTCGAACTAGTACAAAGCTATCAGTTAGCTGCTGAAAAATCAGGTACTGAACAGAATCCCAGGTTGCAGATTCTTCCCTTGAGGCTAAAGTCAAAAAGGCCCTCTAAATCCAGCCCTGCTTCCACCAAGAAAACAAGTCCTAGCCCAGTCTCTACTGGTGGTGGTAACAATGGCACCAGTGTCACAAGGCTTCCTCTTTTGCCCGAATAGTTCAAAGATTACCCCAATTCTAACTTGTTCCACTCCCATGGTTCGTACATGTAACGTGTACAGTGATGTAAATAATTTATTTATAGCTGAAGAGCTTGTGTAGCTCTATTGGGGTGTGATGTTGGAGGTTTGATCCTCCGCCAGGCTACCCCTTCCGGTTTCCATCAACAATGTAATTATTTTCCTCCTGAAATATAATTCAGTTTATATAGCAGTTTATTTATCTATTAGATGTTGAACAGTATGAGCTGGTTTGAATGAGCTTCTACAAAAAAGATACTTTTTTCTTTTAAAGGATGTGTTTATTAGATGTGTTTTGAATTTAAAAAAAATGATAGTTTTAAACATTAAATAACCTTAAATTTTTATATCAATTGTCTCACCTTTAAAGATGTTTGTAAGCTAATGAGAGATTAATCAATGGACCCATTTTAACCGTTGTTAAAATAAATTACAATTATATCTACATTAAAAAGCAAGTCTTTATATAAGTTTTAATTAATTATTTATATGAATAATTACTTTTATTGTCATTATTATATCTACTATTGCTATAATGATTTTGACATAAAATTAATATAAAGTAGTATGAAGACCGAATTGAGATAAATATTACAAAAACAGTGAAAAGTTGTTTAGGGAAGAAAAATATTTTTAGCTTTGATATACATAATAATACTTTTTTAAATATTATCTTTAAGTTTCGTTATGTTATAACTATACAGTGTAGCCATAAAAAATAAACTATATCGAACAGTGTCATAATAGAGTAGTGAAATAAAATAAAAGTGTTAAATATAGTTATATATTATTATGAATGGTATTAAAATATTTATAAGCATAAGAATTAAATTAATTTATATATATAGATGTACCAAATTAAAAAGTAAATATTAAAAGATAAAAAAAAAATTTAGTGGAACACAACGAAATTTTTATTTTTTTAAAACATATAGATTGTTCATTGAATAAATAATTTTTTTAAGAAGTTAATTTTTGAAAATAGATAATTATTATTAAAAAAATAAGTAAATTTTTTAAATATATGAAAATAGGTAATTTTTATGAATTGTAACTGTATATTGAAAGAGTAATTAAAGAAAGTATAATTGACAAATTTAAAATGTAACTAAATGACAGATTTTTTTTTTTTGGCTTAGCGGCTTTAAAATAGGATAGAGATTTTTTTTTTTAAAAAAAAAAAATTAAGTAAAGGAGAGGTTACGTAACAAAAATAAATAAATAAATATAAAATTCGATGGATTTAAGAAAAACAATTGTTTCGTAGGTTGGCTAAGAAAGAAGGTACAAACTACAAATTAGAAGCGGTGGTTAGGGAAGCTCGACGACACTCCTCGAACCTTCAAGGGTTTCCTTCAAAACCCTAAAATCTCTCTGTAAGCACCTTAATCTTCTCAAAAAAATTTCCCTTTCGCTTTGTTTTCGATTCCTGATTTCTGAATTATCGGCATTTCAATTTCAATTTCAATTTTGGGTGATTTCAGGGATAAGTGCGTTTGGGAGTGAGGAGAAGTGAGTGATGGCTGGGAAGGAAGAGAATCGAATTTTCGTCGGAGGTTTGTCTTGGGACGTCACGGAGCGTCAGCTTGAGCATGCCTTTGATCGTTACGGCAAAATTCTCGAATGCCAGGTACCCCTTTTCTCTTCTAAACGATTTTCCATCGCTTAATTTTTTATCTCGTTGCATTTGTGTTCTTAATTAATTGCTGTTGTAACTGTAGTAAGTTGCCAGTAAGTGTGTGTGAAAATGGGAAAAAAAAAAAGAAAAAAAAGAATTATAGGTGGGAATGGGATAATGTCAGAAGTTAGATTTGTAGTTTCTATTTTATTACCAGAGTTAAAGGTGGAAAGGGAAATTTCCTGTTTGACTTTTTGATTGCATTTTGCTGGTTTTGACGTTTAAAAAAAAAAAAACTTTCAGTTTTTATCATTTTTACATATAGTCAAAGCTCTTGATATGATTATTTCCGTTGTGTTATAGCATCATGACATGGTTATGAAGAGATCCTGCTCTGTGCCGTTTTGGTTCACCTGTGGTTGATGATGAGGGGTTGAGGATTCTGTTTTGTGCTGAGCCTGCTTCCTCAGCGAACTAACCCTTCAGTGTGTTTTTCGGTTGCAAATTTTATCCATTTTTATTATGATGAGATTCATCTCTAATTTTTTTCCCCACTTGTTTTCTTTGTCTTTCTGGGAATGCTGGTTGTGAATCGTGTGATCTTTGAGATGCTGTAGATGGATTTTTGAAAAGATATTTTACCAGAGTGATTTCGTCATGGCTGAAGCTAATTTTTCCGGTAACCATAGAGCTCAAGCTGAAGATTAGTATGCCTTTGGGATATGGGGATTTTGGTGTAAAGAAAGTAGATAAGCAAATATCAGTCTGACCTGTCTGCTGTATGGCAGAGAGACTTCTTGTTTGTGCTGTCCTTAAGATTCTTTATTAAAACCATTGTGCGTTTCAGATTATAGATAGGACCATTTCAGTGGGCTGTGATTGTTTGGTGTTCAGTAGATCGGTTAAAGTGGTTGTTAGTCAGTTCAAGAAGTCTTATATATTTGCTTCAGCTGGGGAATCCAATCTCACTGCATCTTTGGCAGCTGAGGATAGTTTTTCAGTCCAAAATGTTGCATTAATGCTCAGTTGTTTGGAAATTGTTTTGTGTTTGGTTGATGGCATCACTCAAGTAACAGTAACTGATTTTTTGGACTTTGGAGCATCGGTGTCATAGACAATTGCTGCTCAGATAGTGGGCTTCTCTTCTCACGAGTAGATATTGCATCTCACCAGCTGATATGCCTATTATAGCTAATAATGTTGGAGGTTGAATGAATGCATTTGATTTAATTGTTACTTTCTGCATTGGAATAGACTGTTGGTTGGAGAGGTTTTCTTTGGTTTTGAATCGTTCTGCCTTTTGTCAGTATACTTTTAGTGAAAGGATTGAAATCTGCGTGACAATGGCTGTCTGCTAAGATGCTGGTTCATTGGATCAGTCAGCAAAGGCGGAAGATTTACGTAGAGTGTTAGGCATATAATAGTGGTATAATGAATGTTATGCATTTGTCTCACATGTTCGGCATTTTTTCTGCATAGGACTGATTATTTGTTGCATCTGTTGAGGTGAATAAATCACAGAAGGTAGCTGAATTGCTTAAAAGCTTAAAGCATGATCTCCATAAGGAATGCTGTCAATACTACGCCTTTGTCTTGTATGTTTGGCTTTCAGAAATTTGGAAAAAAAAACTTTTCTGACAGAGGTTTTGTTTTGAAGAGATGTCCTTTGTGATATTCATCATGAGATTGGAGTTAACAAAATGATGTGGTGACTCTGAAGAGATAGTAACAACTGGATTTTCTCGATATATTGTTCGTTTGTGGCTACTTACTGTTTTAATGTTAGTTCTTATAATTCAGTGGTTTTATCAAGTAAGTCCGGTGCTAATATTCTGTCTGAGGGATTAGATTGTTTAAAGGCCAATCGATGAAGTCATGAATCTGTATGGAATATGGTGAAATTCTAGCTCAGATTGTGGAAGTAATTGTTGTAAGAGATATTAGTGATCAAATATGGGCTTGGGATCCCTCTGAGTTGCTTAGCTATATTGAAAAACATTCTGATGCTTTATCATTGTGACAAAGAAAGTAAGTTGTCTTGTTATAAGTTTTGTTTTAGTTAAATGCTGTTTTCATGTATCACATGAATAAAATACCGAAACTACTTGTGCAATGCGCAACTTTCTGCAGTCACATGTTTCCCTTTTAGGCACGCATTACATTTGAAATATTTTAGAAGCTTGTTTATGTAAATATGTTATTTATTCTTTTCATTGTCAACATTTTTAGTATTTTATGAAGTGATTGTGTGACTTCTTTCTTGCTCAAACAATTGTGTCAGCATTTGAGTTTGGTTGTAGGTGCAGGGTTGTTTGGTGTTCAATGACTAATTTAATCCGTGTTGAATTGAGATTAATCCAGTCAATTGCTGAGTCTCAGATTTATTTTCAGAGATGGAGTATTGGTAGAAAGTCACAATAGTAAGAAGAGCATATATCAACCAACATTACTGAATGACACTGTTGAACGCTTTTTATAAATTGATGGATATCAACTAGGCTTCAATTTTTAATTGAAATTACATAACTTTTTTTTGGTACATATTGAAATTACAGAACTGATACTTCTTTTGTGATTGTTGACATGCAATCATTAGGTACAACTGTTTCTTTTATCTTTCAGCCTCCAATTTTGCTAAGCAATTTGGAAAGAGTGAGTCTATTTTTGGTTGGGTGGTGGTGATTGTAGAATGTACCATACCAGTGAAGATTTATCAATGCCCTATGACACACTTTTTTCTTGTCCCCTCCATGTTTTTTTGCTTGTGCCTACTTGTTCATGTGACGCTGTTCTACTTGACAGGTTTTGTAAATAATTTAGTTTCAACGAGAGTAGCTTTTTATATGCTGCACTTTCTAATAATGACTCCAGTTACTCAGTGTTCAATTGTCCTGGCCTAGTTAAATTTCCATTCCTATTAAAAGCAGCACTGGTATTGTTTGTCATTCATAAATGCCATAAATATTGTCAGCATTACTTGTACATATTGCTTTTAATTGGCATGAGGTTTTGGATGGTTCTTCTTGTAGATCATGATGGAAAGAGATACTGGCCGTCCACGTGGATTTGGGTTTATTACATTTGCGGACCGTAGGGGAATGGAGGATGCAATCAAGGAAATGCATGGACGAGAAATTGGTGATCGCATCATCTCAGTTAATAAGGCCCAGCCTAAGATGGGGGGTGATGATGTAGATCACGGTTACAGGGGTGGCAGCTACTCATCAGGTGGTAGGGGAAGCTATGGGGTTGGAGATAGGGTTGGACAGGATGACTGCTTCAAATGTGGGCGTCCAGGGCACTGGGCCCGAGATTGTCCTTTGGCAGGAGGTGGAGGTGTAGGTGGAGGTGGTCGCGGTCGGGGTGGTAGTTCATTTTCTTCTCGCCCTAGGTTTGGAGGTGCTGGTGATCGCCTTAGTGGTGAACGTGATCGATACCCCGATGATCGTTATGATGGAGGACGCTATGGGGACAGGGATCGTTTTGATTCCCGAGATTACAAATATGGCAGTCGTGATCGCTATGCTAGTGACAGGTATACAATTCCCTAGTTTGTAAAGCCAAATAATTGTTGATAATGTGCAATTTACAAAGACTGATTGAATCAAAATTTGATTAGGTCACTTGTTGTTTGCCTTTAAGTAGTAGGATATTTATTTATATGAATAAAATGGAGCTGCATCTTGATTAGTTTACTTACAACTGTATAGGTATCCAACTAGTGGAGATCGATTTGCAAGTGATCGATATGGTGGTGGCTCAGATCCTTACTCGCAAAATGGTTATGGCAAAGAAAGAGGCTATGACCGGTATGGTGGTGGTCCACGAGGCACTGAGAGGTACGGAAGTGGAGTTCCAGCTCGAGATGAAGGAAGGAACTATAGGGGCAGCAGGCCTGGTCCATATGACCGCCCTAGCAGGGGTGCTCGTCCATCCTCGTTCGACCGCTACTGATCACTATTGTTGGTTGTTTTCATTGGAAATTTAAATGCAGAAGCCTCTTTAGTGACCTAGTTTTCGTTATGTAGGACCTTGGAAGTTTCAGAGAAGGGCTAGAATTTTAGTTGAATAGATCATGATGGTATTTGATAGTTTATTTGTTTAGAGCGTGCAGATCTTTGTTGAGTTATTCCTCTCTGGTTTGCTTGACGCCAAGACTCACTTTCCTTTCGAATGCAACCCAATCATGACTTATGTTGCAGCATTTTAATATTTGTGATGTTAGTGTGTTAAGCTAGCTAACTTTTTGGGCTGTTCTGCCGTGGCAGAGTTATGGTAACAACTATATTTGACAATTTTGAGACAACTATCACAAAGGTGCAAAGTTTATTATGGGTCCTATAACAGGGATCCTACCCTGTTGTGAGTGTAGTTTTGAAGTTGTAAAATGTAGTTGTCATTATACCATTTTTTTTTTTTTTTGCAATCACCTAAACAGTGCATTTTGACTTCATGTTTGTACAAGGTTATGGGCGTGTTTGGATCTTAAAAAAGTTTTTTTTTTTTTATAGGGCGCCTAGCCTATACTAGTTTTGTTGTTGAGAGAAAGGAAATGAAAATAAAATTTTTGAAGAGCTTAATACATGTCAAAATTATGATTAAGTTCTTTAAAATATTTTCTAAGACAAAAGTTGCGCGCACACTCTATAAAGACACTTTAAAGAAACTGTTGATATATAACTTTAAAGCTCTTGTACTCTGTTAGCTAGGCCCTGTTTGGTACATGACATAGTATGAGACTTAATATTAGACACCATAGTAATATTAGACACCATAGTACAGTATAAGAATTATATTGTATAAATTTATATATTGTCATGTGTTTTTGTCATGTGTTTGGTGCGTAAAATATAATTATATGATTTTATTCTATTAGATTTTTTAAGTATCAATTTATAATTAATACTAAAAAATTAAACAAACTCTTTCTTAAGCATAATTTGTCGTGATCATTTTAAAAGAATCTAAATAAACCTAGAATGATGTCAGAATTTCTCAAACAAATTATTGTAAAAGACACTTTTTCACCAAAATCAAAAAAGGGTTTATGATAGGGCTTAAAAAATAAATAATCCATAGCAAAGTTCTCAAATTTTGCATAAACATAAAAAAAGAAAAAAATTATTTTTCACCAAAAATGAGTTTTTATTTCTTTGAGTTAAATTGAAAATTGAAAAAGAAAATTAACATGAAATTTGTGAGTAGTTTTTGAATTGAAATATACACAATTTTCACTTCTATATGCTTTAAATTATCAAAATGTATTGAATTTGAATAAGAGACAATAATCATGAGAGAAAGAGAGAGAAGAAGAGAATGTAATAATGATGATTGACGATTATACGATGATGAAAAAGAAATGAGGGTAGTACTATCAGGTTTAATCAAGCATCAGATTATTTAATACGACAATTATAAGATAAAAATGGATAAGACCGTATACAATTATACTATCTTATGTTACACCAAACATATAACAAAAATTAATTTTGTCATATTATTTAATGCTATTAGGTCTTATACGACCTAACAAATAGGTCTAAACTCAATAAAAATGGATAATAAAAATTAATTTTGTTATATTAATTAATACTACTCGTCTTATATGATGTATCAAACGGGTCTAAACTCTTTAAAATGTATGAATAATTTTTTACTTCGGCACAGTATGATATATAGCATGGATTAAATTTAACAAAGAACTAAAACTGTTGCATAAAATACAAATACAAACGATGCTTTGTTACAGCACGTCATTATTCCAAAGTTTGTCAGCTTATCATTCCACTCATGCCAACTGGGTCGTGTACTAATCCATTTTAGTGGGAATTTAACAGGAATTTTCTGCATTAATAATTTATTTCACACAAAGTAGGGCCATGCATTCGTAGCATCGTAGAAACTGTGGAAAAACATATCCATGAATCATGGTGCAATCCTTTGACCTTGACCAGCCACTAGCCAACCTTTGCTGAATAATACGGGAGTTGACTCACTTATGTCACTAGGGCTAGAACTTGATTCTACCACTATCTTATGTATATCCCTTGCTATTTTGATAGCATAAATTTAAACTTAGCGCCTCTCATATATATATATATATATATATATATATATATANTTTATTATTGGTTATACAAATTTTTTTATTATTAAACTAATCTTGATAACTTCCTTTAACTCTATCTAATCTCATTTATTATTGTTATTCTACCTCTGTTTTACGATATTTATTATTTTAAAGTTTACACATAGATTAAAAAAAACAATAAAAAAGATTAGTTTCAAAAAATTATCTTTATAGTATTAAAATTATAATAATTGATATATTTTTTTATTCATTCTATTAATAAGAATAATTGATTAAGAGTAATAAAATGACAGATGATTATATATTTTGGATTTTCTTAATTAACAGATAATATGAAACATAAAATTAAAACTATATATTATTTTTATGTTTCATATTAAGGAAAATAAAGTAATTTATATATTTCTTCTTAATAGCTTACACTTTTCTAAGAGAGATGTTGACAAAAGCTTTTAAGAGATTGGGTGGTTGTTTCTTTTTATCATATATAAATAATGAATAGAGATTCGGAGAGACTCTCCAGTACGAGAGGCGCTAAAAATACAGTACAAAACTACAACACCTTACATATTAGAAAAAAGAAAGTATAAGAACAATAAAATGAATAGAAAAACAGGAAGTAGAACGTAACATAAAAGTCAGACACATTTCCAATAAATATGCTGGCCTTTGATATGTACATTTGCAGCAATTTTTGATATCCACATATATTTAGCTTTTTAAGAGAGGTAGATTATGACATGCTATCCAAATGATGACAGACATGGCTACGATAAATGGGATTTTGTTTTTGTAATCAAAATTAAGAGTTTGACTGAATAGTGTTAATTGCTTGGTTGGCGCGTAACCCGTCAAGTGTGTAATTAATTTGTATAGACTAATTAACGTAAAAAGTGTTATAACTTGAAGAATATATGATTTCTCCTTTCACACACACATATATATTATTTGTATAAAATAAATAGAGGTGTTCTTGCTGAAAAAAAGAAAGATGACAATCCTTCTCATCATAATAAAATAAGAGGGAATAAATAAAGATAACTTCAATTATTGTTGTTCTTAGCACAAATTAATATGATCACTATTATAGACTACCTTCTTAATTATAATGTTGATTGTCAATTGATGTCATAGATATAAAGATTTGATCCACACAAGTGCATAGACGATAGTTCTACATGAATTAAATTTATAATGAAATTTTGAATCCTCATATTATTATTTTGATCAAATATGAGAATCTTCATATTATATTGCAAGTAACATTCAACTTATAAGGACAGACCGGCCATCCAGAATATCCAGTCTTGCGGATTTTATCATTTTACTTGCACGATATTCAAAGTGACTAGCTTCAACTTAATATATACGTCGGCAACGTGATTTTGATTTTTAATTATATAAGTAGGAGCAGCTATTCAATGTGGATGTAGGATTTGTATATGAGCAATTTAGCTTCAAAAGTCATGCACTGGTCCCCTTAATGATTTTTCAAGACTTTTTTGCATATTATATTTTCTCATTTATTGACTACTTTAATTATTTCTTGAAATATTTTTCCAGAGAGAGAAATTAAGACAGATTTTGATGCCGTAGAAATGGTGTCATTGACCCTCTACATCCGGGTCTAGAATGAGAATCAACTTGTTATAACATATCCTTGTTTATGTACTAATTAATTTGACTAATTGACCATTATTTTATTCTTTTACTATTCATGTTTATGCTACGTATCTTTTTAACCATTATTTTTTATAATTAATAAGTTTATTTTAGACCCTGGTCGTGTAACAAACAAGATCAATACACAAAATGCATAATAACGAAACATATAAAACATAAAATTCCCAGGTTTGTCACTAACCATCAGTGGTATAAATTAAAATGTATGATTTCGCCTCTTTCTTCCCTTTTTCTTGTAAATATTATGCATACACCAAACTATTCGCTGCGATTTCAGCCAAAATAATAGGCATCTTCATGAATGTAATATCTTACAATTATCTAAAATATTAGTTGTTACTGTAACGTTACATTACTCAATTTTTTCGGCCACATGTGGTGGAGCATGCAAGTTGAATAGTTGATGCCGCCCATTGGCTCACAACTAGTCATTTTTAAGATTATACACATTATACTAATATTAATTTGACTATAACAATACAATAATTATATCAGTAGTGGAGCTCCCCGTAGATTCTTCCTTGCTGTTGGAGTCTGATAGTTTTATTATATGATTTACATTTTTAATTTATTTAAACTCTAACTACTCATTTTTAATTATTTACTCTTAAATAACATAATTAAAATATATAGCCGGAAACACGTTACACACCCCCATGCATGGCTCCGCAAGGAATCATACAGCTGTTATCACACAAACTAATGAACTATATGAGGGGTAGTAATTATTATTTAACTTTCTCTTGAATTAATTAATTAGTACTAATATATTTATCACACCAAAGTATATGGTAATATATCGTTGTAACAGAAACCCTTCTTAGCCTTGAAACGTTCACAAATTCAAAGTTTAGATTCACGTGCGTCTGTTAGCAATTCCTTGAGCCTATTAATAAACAAAGTAGTTATCACCAAGAGTTATATTTGCGTGCAGATATGATACTTGACTATTACTAATTCATTTCAATGGTAGCTTTTGATTTTTATTAATTATTTTTCATCAACCTTGAATGAACTTTGATAGCAACTGACAAAGATCCGTGTATCATTCCACATTTAATTTTCAATTGTTTCAAAATCATTATATGTACAAGGGCTACTAGCTTTGTGAACGTTAGAACATAAATTAATAATAAATATATAAAAATTGTAAGTATCTACATTAATGATCAGATAAAATGGTAGGTGAACTACAATTTTAGTTTCTAAACCATTATTAGAAAAACATATTTGGTAAAAAATAGTTTTTTTTAACGAAATCACCAATATCTAAATATATATCGTTTGAGCCAAATCGACTCACTTTATGTAAAATAAAACTCTACAATTTAGTTCAGTACTATCAAATATAATCTCTCTCATCATTTATGTAAAATGTGTGACTTACACATGATATAATTAACAAATATATTAATAGTGAGATGAACTCACTTGATAAGAAATCGACTCGAGTGGATATTCGTTAAGATAACGTGTAGTGTACCTTTTAAAATACGATTTGAAGTGTGCAAACTAAAACTCATACTAAGAATGGTCTAGTTTATACATGACACAATATTTGAATTGAAATTTATGATCGATGGAGGCAAGACAAGAATGAAGAGAAGATGAATGAATGCGTCACTGTGTGAATGGGATGCATAAATAGCGTGGAACTAATTAATTCCATGGGGATATATATAATATATAAATGGTGCATTAAGAGATAAATAGAGTAGCTTCTATATTATATAGCTATATTAATTTGTATTTCTTTTTCCATCTAATTAGATAAGCCGTCTGTCATTTTGTATGATAGGTAGTTAGTTATAGTAAGTTATATGCCACAAATCATAATCATTACGACAAAAGTCAGTTATTTGGCATTTGAACAGAATAGTCACTAAAATTCATTATAAACGTGTGACAAAAATTGATATGTCCGCTGACAAATAGTAATATGCCAGCAAGAATATGATACTATTAATTGCGCTCATCTCGTGAACTCGTTAAAACACAATATTACGAGTTTTTTTATATTTTAAAAATTATATTTAATAAAATTTAAACTTAAATTTGGCATATTATTCAAAATTTTATTATTAAATTAATTTTAATGGCTTAAATATTATAAGTGTTGAAAGCGAAAGAGTAATAAGTATATTATCATTATATTTTTTTTCTCTAGTATTATATATCTACTATTAATTTATAAAATAAATACAAATACTATTTGTGGTAGGAAGTACAATGATGTGCTTCAGACTTAAGACTACATGTATTACTAAAATCTGGGAGGAGGAGTCCGCGTACAACCACGTGAATATATAATTTTCTATATATCATAATGTTTCGTGGAAGTGTCGTTCTTTGAGTGGTTTACGAAAGTAAACTGGTCAGTGGTCAGGGTATATCTATTGGTAGGTTATAAGAAAGAAAGATGCGTATTTGAGGATCCTTATTGATCTGTAGAATAGATATGGTTAGTGATTCAACTGTTATTTATCTTAAATTGTTTATCTTAAATAAGTTTTAAGTTTAAATTTTGTATATAAAAATATAATTAATGTTATAAGAGTTTTATCTTTCATAATGAGGTTACTCAATTTGAGTTATATTAAGTAGAGTTTAATAAATTTTAAATATTAATAATTTTGATAAGAAAAAAAAGTTGAATTCTTTGGTGTTGTTAAGAACACTATATCCCTCGCTTTAAAATAATGTAATTTAACATTATATTAATTTAAAAATTATCATAAAAATATTTACAACAAAATTTTAATTTATGTTTAATTACGTATTTTTTAATTTTTACTTATTACAATTAAATCATCAAATTACATGATTATTAAAGGTTCTTTTAGTTTTTTTAGTTTAAATTTTTAGAATTTAATTTTTTTAAATTAAAAATTTTAAAAATTAGGTAACCAATCATAAATATAAGTTTTATTATAAAAAAATTATAATTATTTAACAACTTTTAAATTTATGTAATAGTAAATTACATTTTTTTTAGAGTGAAAAGCATGATGCTCCTAAAAACACTAAAAAAATCCACCTAAATAAATTAATAAAATTAATTAGCCAGTAGTATTTGTTAATGAATTACTAGTGCTCATTGGGATTGACTAGTCGGGGATACTGATCATATATATCCACATTATTGACGGAGAACCCTATGCGATGGGGTTAAATTAATTTTTGTCTGAATTAATATTATTTTAATAATTCCTCTGAAGTCTTAAGGGACCATCTGCTGTTAAGATATATCTGCTAATAAACTTAAACTGCATGTGTTTGGATAGAGAATATATATATAGAGAATATATATAAGAAAAAATTCAAGTATATCAACACTCAAATTCAATGCGTATTATATAGAACCATAGAAGCTTTTAATTTGTGGTAGGAATAGCCTATGAAAATGAAATTCAACCCGAAGTATATATATGTACACGTTACTCAGAAGCCTTGGCTCTCTTCAATTTTTACCCTGCATACGTAGGAACATGTAATAAATATTATTTAAATTTTATATAATTAAAAAAAACCTTTTAACAAAATTTATAAACCAATTATCAATATTAATTTTTATATGCAAAATTTAGTTTGAGTTGAGACCCGTCCAATTACCGTCCCTAA
This sequence comes from Nissolia schottii, assembly GCA_003254905.1. Classification (NCBI taxonomy): domain Eukaryota; kingdom Viridiplantae; phylum Streptophyta; class Magnoliopsida; order Fabales; family Fabaceae; genus Nissolia; species Nissolia schottii. Next base: position 1,252,373 of record QANU01024517.1, read on the forward strand.
ATCATGACAACGCATTAGCATAAAGGTTAATTAAATGAGCCGACCCTCATTAACTATTAATGCTTAATAAGATGTATAAATATATTATCTTTGTTAATAATATTAATTGTAAATAAAATTTAATTAATATGTACTCACAATATAAAATTTTATACGCATAATTTTTTAAATAGTGGATAAGAAGGTCAATTCTTTTTTGTTTGTATAAAAAAATTTAACTGAATGACAATGTAAAAAAAAATTGGCACTAATTATTTTACGATGATTATCAAACTTTTTTTTTCTGATAAGTTCAGTTTAACTTTATTGATGTTTTATTAGTATGACTATTTAATTTGATAACATCTGATTAGAATCATTGATTTTAATTTTTATTGTATAGATCGTATCATAAGATTAATCATTCATTTATTCCATTTTTATTAAAATGATGTGAAATGCTTTTTAAATAGATTCTTAACATAAAATTTTATTTATTAAATCAATTCAGACTTCTTAAATATTTACATTGATTTAGAATCCTTGTTACTTAACACTAATATAGTTTCTACCTTTTGAAATAGTATATACACGCCGATTCCCAACGAAAACTTATGGTTTTGATACACGTACACTCTAAACTCATATATCATATATACACCTGTATAAGAATATAGTGGGTCCCCTCAAATAACTACCCACTGCACTCTCACCCACTCGCGCGTCAAAAACACTCATAGAACTCAAAACCTTCCCGTTTCCACATTCTTCTGTTTTTCTCTTCTCTCTCATCGCTCTCATCTCTCATCACTCTCATCATTCGTTCTTTCTTCACTCTCGTCACTGTCATCTCTCGTCGCTCTCGTCGCTCTCTTCACTCTCGCACCCATATAAAAGTTTGTTCACTCAAATCACATATATCAAATTTTACAAAATACTTAAATGTAGGTTAAGTTTTATGCAAATCTGTAAAGTTTTGTGCATGTTTGTGAAGTCTTGTGCATGTGAACAAACATTTATAAAGTTTTTCCATTAAATATGTATAAATTTTGTGAACCTATTTATGTTTAAGAAAAATCACAGTGTTGTACACAAATGCGTAATGTTAGTGCATAAGGTCATATAATGTTTGTGCACATTGTCATATAATGTTTGTGCACTAAAATCTGATATCATATTCTACAAAAATACTTAACTATACATTAAGGAATATGTATATATGTAAAGTTTATGTATTAGAATATATAAAAGTGTGCGTACACATGTATGTGAACTAATTTTTTATAAAGTTTGACCACTAAAAATGTATAAAGATTGTGAACTTATTTATGTTTGAGTAAAATCACAATGTTGTGCACAAATGCGTAATGTTTGTGCACTAAAATCTGATATCATATTCTGGAAAAATACTTAACTATGCATTGAGTAATATGCATATATGTAAAGTTTATGCATTAGAATGTATAAAAGTTTGTGTGCACATGTATGTAAACTAATTTTTATAAAGTTTATCTACTAAAAATGTATAAAGATTATGAACTGTTTGAGTAAAATCACAATGTTATATACAAGTGCGTAATGTTTGTGCATAAGGTCATATAATGTTTATGCACTAAAATCTGATATCATATTCTGCAATATTACTTTGTGCACTCCAATCAAATATCATATTCTGCAACATACACTCTTACCACCATTATTAAAGATAGATATCATCCATTTTAAAAGAAAACTAATATTTTATAATCTTAATTCCATTTTTGTCAACTTTCACATGATAAGAGGATGGAGATGAGGAGAATGAGAAGGATGACGATGATAAACATAACAAAACAAGGATGAGAGGATGCAGACAATGAGTGAAAACGATGACAAGAATGAGTTCGAGATTGGGGCGCGTTGTGTATAATTTTAGAAATTGTACGCTATATGTATAATGATCCTTAATTGCATATAAATGACCGGAGAATATACACGTGTATACTTTTATGATGTATACGGAGCAATTTCTGCACTTAAATAAAAAATACATATTTCAATGTGAAAGGTTGGCACAATCGCCCCCCCCCCATATGCAGAAAGTCAACATTAGCCAAAAACGAAAACATATAAAATACAAAACCTTCAACTTTGAAGTCACAATATATAATGTCAATTTGTATTAGCACAAGAATTGTTACACTTAAACAATTCATAAAAACACATATATCGAAACTATTATTAAAAATATTACAATAATATGCAAATATTATTTAAGAATGAGTGCGAAATTTTCTCTCCATCTCCACCAATGTGTAAGCATTCAACTTCAATGTTATATTTTGTAAGATATTAAATAAAGTGATATTAATAGTTGTTTTACTCCTGATGACTTATCCCATTTATACACGCCTATATATATGTGTGTGTGTCGAGCTATATATTGACTTCAAGTCTTCAACATCCTCACATCTATGTATCTATCTAGATAGCACACTAAGCTTACCTTGTAATAACCTCCTGCAATTCATAAACTAATTAACATGGCGATTGCAGGAGGTTTGGCTTCCATAGGTGTTCACGGTTGGGGAGACATGAGGAGCCTCTCCCTCCAAGTCATCACCGGCCGGTGGTTCGTGGTGTTCGCCTCCTTCCTCATCATGGCAGCCGCCGGGGCCACCTACATGTTTGGCCTCTACTCCGGGGACATCAAAAGCACCCTCGGATATGACCAAAGTACCCTCAATCTCCTCAGCTTCTTCAAGGACTTGGGCAGCAATGTCGGGGTCCTCTCAGGTCTCATCAACGAGCTCACTCCACCCTGGGTAGTCCTAGCCATCGGCGCCGTCCTCAACTTCTTCGGCTACTTCATGATATGGCTCTCAGTCACAAAAAGAATAGCTCGGCCTGAGGTCTGGCAGATGTGTCTCTACATATGCATAGGCGCCAACTCCCAGTCTTTCGCCAACACAGGCTCCCTTGTCACGTGCGTCAAGAACTTCCCAGAAAGCCGAGGAGCCGTCTTGGGAATCCTCAAAGGCTACGTGGGCCTCAGCGGCGCCATCATCACCCAGCTATACTCAGCTATTTACTACGATGACACCAAGGCCTTGATCTTATTCATAGGTTGGCTTCCGGCTGCCATATCCTTCGCTTTCCTCTTAACCATCCGTTATATCAAGCCGGCTCGCCGCCCTAACGAGCTAACGGTTTTCTACAACTTCCTCTACATCTCCCTCGCCCTCGCCGGGTTCCTACTCGTTATGATCGTGATAGAAAAAAGGTCAAACTTCACTCAGAGCGAGTTTGGCGTAAGCGCCGCCGTAGTGCTCATCTTGCTCTTCCTCCCGCTCGTGGTCGTCATCATGGAGGAGTACAAGATCTGGCAGGATAAAAAGCTAGCGCTCGTTGACCCCTCCCCGGTCAAAATAGTAACCGAAAGTGAAAAGGTCAACCCTGACAAGGCCACATCAAACAACAACAACAACAACAAGCCTGAAGAAGTAATCACAAAGGAAGATACTAAGTGGTGGGAGAATGTGTTTAGTCCGCCACAAAGAGGCGAAGACTACACCATTCTCCAAGCGCTATTCAGCGTTGACATGTTAATACTCTTCATAACATGCATCTGCGGCGTGGGCGGAACGTTGACTGCGATCGACAATCTCGGTCAAATCGGTACCGCCCTCCGGTACCCGAAGAAGAGCATAAGCACTTTCGTGTCCCTTGTGAGCATCTGGAACTATTTAGGGCGTGTTTTCTCGGGATTCGCATCAGAACATTTTCTACAGAAATACAAGTTCCCCCGGCCGCTCATGCTAACCCTCACCCTCCTCCTGTCATGCGTCGGCCACATGCTAATAGCCTTCGACGTCCCCAACGGCCTCTACGCCGCGTCGGTTATCATCGGGTTCTGTTTCGGGGCCCAATGGCCGTTACTCTTCGCCATCATCTCAGAGCTCTTCGGCCTCAAATACTACGCGACTCTGTACAATTTCGGGAGCGCGGCGAGCCCTCTCGGGCTGTACGTCTTGAACGTGAGGATCACGGGGCGGTTGTACGACAAAGAGGCGAAGAAGCAGTTGCTAGAGTTGGGGATCGCACGCAAGAACGGGCAGGAGTTGAGTTGCGTTGGTGTCAGTTGCTTCAAAGTGTCGTTTGTTATTATAACCGTCGCGACTTTCTTCGGCGCGATCGTTTCGCTGATTTTGGTGGCGAGGACAAGGAGCTTTTACGGGAGTGATATTTACAAGAGGTTTCGGGATCAGGCAGCAGCCACGGCGGCGGAGGAGACGGAGATGGTGAGGGCGGAGGAGAACGGTGGCGGCAGGTCAGGGCAAGATGCCAAATCCGGTCAGCAAGTTGTGCCATCTTAATGATAATTAGAGTTAATTAATTAGGACAAAACGGAAAAAGACGATAATATACATCAAAATTAACGTGTAAACAAGGAAATCAGTGTGGTCAATATACCTATTATTGTAACAGCGAGTGTCATTACGTTTTCTTTGCCGTGTTGTATACTTTTTAATTTTTCTATACTGTTGAATTGAAAACTTGGCCTTCCCTTGTCACACAAACTGACTTGTCCTTTTTCTTTTTTAAAATTTATGGTCTACTTTGGACAGTTGTAAAAAAATGATAAAAGAAAGATGATTGTCTACTTCTTACTGTATGGGTTAATACAAGTTTTCTCCTGTAATTGTGTAACCTTCAAACTCTAGGTCGGCTAAGGTTTTCGCCAGCAACGTACACTAAAAAGCGTTAAAAGGCCATATCCTGCTATGTTAATATAATATAATTGAAAGAGACTATTATATAAGATAACAACAATAATAATAGAGTAAGATCTGGAGTTGGCACCACTTATCGGGAGTCTACGGCAATAATATAATTTTTTTATTAAATTAATGAATTAATGCCTAGGATTTCTATTATGATCTTGTGTGAATAGATGTGCGAAAGTTATTTTATATTATTCAATTTATGATTGTGTTGCTTGTTTGGCAGGCAGTTGTGAGGTACCCTTGTTATGGAATAAATCCGAGATGAGTCGGACAGAAATAATACTCAGGACGAGCCCAAAGCCCAAGCGTATAATTTAAACAAGAGGAAATAGTTGAACCGGATTAATGCTTGACCTCTCCAAATAATGAAGATCAGTTACTGCCTCAGTCATAAGTGATTTTGAGACCACTATATGAACGGGAATGTTACAAAATGTAAGGGGCCAAAATATCAAGAATACTAAAAGATGGATTCTTGATCTTTCGATCCATTACATCAAATTTAGAGCATAACAATAACAAAGTTTGATGTAAAAAGAAGAACAAGTTGTAGACGGCATCATTAATTATAAATGGTTGATATTTTATCAAAAGAATTGAATGTAAAATACTATATTCATAAATAACTTATTACAAAAAAATATATTCATAAACAAACTCAGAAAATCCATGAGCAAAATAACATATTTATTAGGTATAGAAAAGATTAAACACATGGAACCGAGTCCTACACATCCATAGTCCCTAGATGCATGGGGTATGGGCTGAAATTAATAGGTACCCGACGATGCATAATCCCTAGATGCATGTGGTTTTAAAAGTATGCGTGAAATAGGTGAAATATGAATGACATAAGTTAAATGGGGTTTGGGCTGCATGTTCTTCATAACCCTCTCAATAGATGTGAACCCACAGGACAATATACGATATTGTTAGGAGTAGAAATTTTATGTTCCTTTTTCAGCTTCCTTCCTTATCTTTCTAATTAAGTAGGGATATACTCATTTCGTCCATTTTTTTATATTTTTAAAAAATATATAATTAAAAAAATATTTAATTGACAATAAAATAAAGAAAAATACGATGTATAGACAAAATTAACTTTTGATAATAAGTATTATAATTTTTAAATGTTATGGAGAGTATAAGAGATAACAATAATATAAGTATAAAAAAAATATTTAATAATTTTTAATTAATCAAATGATAACAAAAAGTGGACAGAAGAAGTATATATAGACTTTACAGCCATACAGATAGAGAGGCAAGTTTTACTGGGTAACCAACGTTCATAAAAAAAAAATAGGAAATCAAACAATAAATTGATCAAGAGTTAATAATTAATCTGGTTTCCATTTCTAGGTCTGGTGCTGTTTTTTTGTGGTGCGTAGGTCTGGTGTTGCTAAGTTGCCCCTTCAGATCCCCGAAAAATAAAATAAAATAAAAACCTAAATAATAATTCCTACCTAATTATGGAGAGTTTCTCTATGAAGTTTTGAAATAATAAAAGGAAACAATAAATAAACCGATTGTTTTATTAATGAGACTAATTTCGAGCGTAAACTAACTTGTCCAACCAACTAGTGTCTTTTCTATATCGATAAAAAAAATTTATTATCATATTATTTAATAAACATAAATTATAAATATATAAAAAATAGTTAAATATATTTTTAATTCTTCATAAATTTTAAATTTTGCATTTTATTCTTCATAAATTTTTTTGTTAAAAATCCTCTCTCATAATTTTTTTGTAAAGTTTTAATTCTTGTTGTCATATTAAGTCATTATATGCGGGCGTAACAACTAACTTAGCCAAGTGTCGAAGGTGAGAGAGAGGGGGAAGAGAGAAGAATGTGAGGACGCATGGATGAGGTCTCTTCGCTAGCAGTGGCGAAGGCGACTCATGGAACTGCAACAAAGAAGAAAAAGAATACAACAAGCGTATCAAGAAAGTCATGGTTGGGTTAATAGTGTCACATGCTCCTGTCATGTGGTCAAGTTAATTGTCAGCAATTAACGACTTAACATAACGATAAAGTGCGTGATCAAGTTAATTGTCATATTAATGGAAAACAAGAATTAAAATAAAAAAAATTAAAATAATAATTTTTTAATCATTTTTTTAAAGGTAAAACACAATTTAAAAATTTTAGCGTTAAAAAATATATTTAACTTTTTCTTCTTATTTATCAAATGTCATGTTCTTATTGCATAATGACACAAATTTAACTATTGCCTCCAATATTTTATTTTGGTATAAGTAAAGCTTGAATCAATGAACTCCTATAAATTAACTAAAGGGTAATTATTTTTGTATACTTCCTCTTACACACCTGCTGCACACCCAAGTTATTTTATAAAAACTCTTTGCTGACTTAGCAAACTATTCCGCCCATTCCTTTTGTTTATTTGTTTTGTTCACCTTTTTTTTTTTAATTTCGTGCTTCATTTTTTCATGTTTTGTTGTTGCTCATTCTCTTTCAGTGTATCAATTGGTTTTGGTTTATGCTCGATCATTCTTGTTCGTTGCTTTCTCGTTTCTGTAATTGATGTGCATATTTCAAATACGATTTAGTGATACAACCTTTTATTATACTCATACACAACTAACCTAACCTTATTAAATAACATGACCTAGCCATCTTACAAAGATGAACACAACCACATTATATACATAAATCTATCTTTTATGTTACACAGACACAACACTTATATTTATCTTAAAAGCATGATCGAAGTAAAAGAGAAAAAAAAATAGAACATAAACAACTATTTGGTTAAAATAGACACAACCTTACCAAAGTAAAAAATTTGTTGTTTAAGATACAATCGTTTATTATAGTCAGTCACGTTATATACACATATCTATCTTTTGTATTATAAAGACACAACCATCACATAATCAAAGCCGAAGCAAAGAGAGAAAAGAAAAATAGAACATAAAGATAGATAAAACAAAAGACGTATGAAAAAATAGTTAGGTGAGAAAGGTTGAGAAAAATGGCGAAATGTGAAAGGTGAGTAAAAAAACGGTTCTGCATTTTTTGAATTACAAGTGAGCGTTAATTATAAAGGGTGTGTAACTGATATGCATCATGAGGATGTGCAAAAATTGGGACTCATAACTAAATGTCTAGCCTCTAACCAACTCCTAACTAATTGTTTAGTTAAAGACATCTCAAACTTGTAAAAACCATTACAAAATATCATCTCTCTCTGTTCATCAAAAAAACGTGGGAAGAAATTGCGGTAACAACTTGCTCCACTACGCACTATGTTACGTGATAAAATTTTATTGACTGGGAGAGTGATAGGCATAAGAATTTCCGTCCCTAAAAATGTCAAAGGCTGTCGCACGCTCTTTGTAATAAGATAAAAATTTTGTTTTGTAGCATTTTCTATGACATAAATTTAAGATAAGTATTTAGGAGATTTAAAAAAAATTATTCTTATAGATGATTTGTTATTTTAAAGATAAAAAAGAGAGTTAAATATCATTTGTAAAAATAAATAAATTAATTTATAAATTGACAGGTTAGTTTTTAGAATATATTTTAAATTTTGATTTATTCATTATCACCATTATTTTTCACACTTTTCTTAATTTTGAATGGATATTCTGAAACCAAAATTTTCTCTAAAAAAGTGGTCCAAATTAGAAAAATTAGAAGACTTGACAAGTCAACAAAAGAGTCTCAGTACCTTTCACTGCCAGTGGCAGTAGCAGTCCATATATTGATGAGCTCTTCCCCACAACTCTTCTAACCCAATCTCCTGAGATCTCTCTTTGCCACTTAGCAAATCATGGCGGTTGCAGCGAGTTCCGTGGGTTCTCATCATGGTGGTTTTGCCGACATGAAATCCCTCACCGCCCAAGTCATCACCGGGCGGTGGTTCGTTGTGTTCGCCTCCTTCCTCATCATGTCCGCCTCCGGGGCCACCTACATGTTCGGCCTCTACTCCGGCGACATCAAGAACTCCCTCGGCTACGACCAAACCACCCTAAACCTCCTAAGCTTCTTCAAGGATCTCGGCGGCAACCTCGGCGTCCTCTCCGGCCTCATCAACGAGATCACCCCCCCCTGGGTGGTCCTCGCCCTCGGCTCTCTCATGAACTTCTTCGGCTACTTCATGATCTGGCTCTCCGTCACCGGCCGCATCTCGAAGCCCAAAGTCTGGCAGATGTTCCTCTACATCTGCGTGGGCGCCAACTCTCAGTCTTTCGCCAACACAGGCTCCCTAGTCACATGCGTCAAGAACTTCCCCGAGAGCCGAGGGGTAGTATTGGGAATTCTCAAAGGTTACGTTGGTCTCAGCGGTGCCATCATCACGCAATTATACTTTGCTTTCTACTACAACGACACCAAGGCCTTGATTCTCCTCATAGCTTGGCTCCCAGCCGCTATATCCTTCCTCTTTCTCAGAACCGTTCGTTACATGAAGCCGGTGAAGCAGCCGAACGAGCTCGGCGTCTTCTACAAGTTCCTCTACATCTCCCTCTCCCTCGCCGGCTTCCTCATGATCATGATCATTCTCCAGAAGCAGGTCCCTTTCAAGCAGAGCGAGTACGGCGTCAGCGCCGCCATTGTCCTCTTCCTCCTCTTCCTACCGCTCGCCGTCGTTTTCGGCGAACAGTACAAGATCAGCCATAGTCATGCTTTTGTCGCCGATCCTTTCCCGGCGGTTAAAATCGTAACTGAAAACCTAAATTCTGTTGCAACCGCTTCAACTGTCACCGAGGAGTTAGTTACTGAAAAAGAAACCAGATGGTGGCAAAATGTTTTTAGTCCACCGGAGAGAGGCGAGGATTACACCATCCTCCAAGCGCTGTTCAGCATCGACATGATAATCCTCTTCTTCGCCGGAACTTGCGGCGTCGGCGGGACCCTAACCGCAATCGACAATCTCGGTCAGATCGGAACCTCCCTCGGGTACCCGAAAGCGAGCATAAGCACATTCGTTTCCTTGGTGAGCATTTGGAACTACCTCGGGCGCGTTTTCTCGGGATTCGTTTCGGAGCACGTGCTCACGAAATACAAGTTCCCACGGCCACTCATGTTCACGCTGACTCTGCTCCTCTCATGCGTCGGTCACCTCCTCATAGCCTTCGACGTCCCTAACGGCCTCTACGTGGCTTCCGTGATTATCGGGTTCTGTTTTGGGGCCCAGTGGCCGTTGGTATTCGCCATCATTTCGGAGATCTTCGGGTTGAAATACTATTCCACTCTCTACAATTTCGGGGGGATGGCGAGCCCGATTGGGCTGTACGTGCTGAACGTGAGGGTGGCGGGGCATTTGTATGATAAGGAGGCGCAGCGGCAGTTGGCGGCGTCGAGGATTCAGAGGAAGGTTGGTCAGGAATTGAATTGCGTTGGGGCGACTTGTTACAGGCTGTCGTTTCTTATCATCACTGCCGCCACTTTTTTTGGTGCTGTTGTATCGCTTGTATTGGTGGCTCGGACTACCAAGTTTTATAAAGGCGATATTTACAAGAGGTATAGGGTGGCCGAGGAGACAGAGGAGGGGGATGCGGCGGAGATGGCGACGGCGGTGGAGAATGGTGGTGGCAATAAAGGACAAGAAGGTAAGGTTGGGATATGATTGGCGAAGAACGGCTTCTTCGAGTTTGGGCGTGAAAAGTAATAGTGAAATTAGGAGAAAGTTTTGAAGAATTGTCGGTTAATTTACAAATGTAACACGTCGTTTTTAACCACACAATTATTGTGGGTCGAAAAATATGTGATATCTTACTGGTTAACCAAAGATTTCTCAAAAAATTTAGGTTATGTTAGCGAGAGAAAAATCCTGTTTATTTAATATTTGAATTTCTACTTTTGTAAGTTATTAATGTTTCTCATTTCACATTATTTTCAATAAACTTGTTTAGGAGACATTTTTAGTTGCTATATTTAAGTTAAAAAAAACTCGTTTTTTCATTCCTTCAATATTTTTCACTTCAATGGATATTAATAATTTAGGAGATAAAAAAAATACATATTTATTAAAATATTATACAATAAATAAATGAAAGTAAAGGTTTTTTTTTTTTTTTCATGTAATAATTTCTCTCAAGTTTTTGTTTGAGAAGAGCCTATGAATTTCTAACATGTCAGTAATTCCCTAGCCATCAAGACAATAAAGTTTTGTGGCTTTTGTTAGTTCGCTAGTCACTTTTGTTATGATTGAAGATAATGGGATGCAGGTCCAGCCTTCTTTTTGTTTGTATTCTTACCACCGCAATCATATGATAATTAAGAAATTCCATGGGATCAATAAAAGAAAATAATTATACATGAATAACGTAAAATATAATAAAAAATAAAATTGTATGATATAATAAATATATAGAGTTTATGTGTAATTAAAAGTTATTATATCTTATACATTATTTATATTTTATTGTTCACTTTTATTATTCATAAACATAGCCCAAGCATGCTACATAGAATTAAAAAATTAGCCTATAAATTAATCTATATATTTTAATAATAGCCCAAGCATGCTACATAGAATTAAAAAATCAGCCTATAAATTAATCTATATATTTTAACAAAAATTTAATTTTTATCTACTAAGTCAGTTAATAAGATATCTCAATATACATGACTTTTTAAATGATGAAAAAGAATGTTAATCATTTATGTTAATATAATAATATTTAATTGGTTACTGGTGTAAAAAAAATTTACACTGTCAAATGATAAAATTTAAACTCTTTTAATAAATAATACTTTGTATTTTATATTTTATTTTGTTTCTTACAATACTAAGTGTTATTCATTTGTATAAATTAATATGTTAAGTCTTTCAAACAATTTTCTATATGATTATAGCAATTTTTACGTTTTACTTTTGATTGGAAATATGTGTGCCTTTGTTTGCAATTCCGAAACATGAAAAAAATTATTCAAAATTATTTATTTTATATTTTGTGTTGTTTGTTTATATTTTTTTAAAAGCAGAACTATAAAATAATTAGATTTTTTGTTTTTAAGCAAATTTCTACTTTTTTTAATAGAGTCAAAAGCAGTAAGAAAAATGTTAGTACAAATGTTTTTACCAAAATGCAAACAAACGCACTCTATAAAGAGTTCAATTTAGCAATTTCTTCTGGACAACAATTTTACTTGAATTTCGCAAATGTTAAGACGCTATTGAAGAATTAAAAATTAAAATATGTTTAATTTTTATTATATCTTATACATTAAAACATTAAAATCACTCAGCCTTCTTAATTTTTTAGTATTTTTTCTTTTTTTTAGTGTCCTTAATAAGTGTTAAGAATACTAATTAGTAAAACCATTTTTATTTTGTGATTCACCAACTAGTTACATGTGTCATTTCTACATAATGTCAGATTGTCTGACAAGTTACATGTGTCACAATTGACAAGTTTATATCTTTATATCTTGTGGTCATAAAATATTATTGAGTAGAATAAGTGCACCATAACTTACTCATAAAGTTAATGAATCTCCGCTTTTGTTATATATATATATATATATATATATATATATATATANAAATCAATTAATAATTTACAATTATTAACAAAAACTATAGTTGAAAGGAATATAAATTCAGTTTTAACTCATTATATATATATATATATATATATATCAAAACACAACGGCCAAAAATAAATTATAATCAAATCAAATCAAATCAATTAATAATTTACAATTATTAACAAAAACTATAGTTGAAAGGAATATAAATTCAGTTTTAACTCATATTATATATATATATATATATATATCAAAACACAACGGCCAAAAATAAATTATAATCAAATCAAATCAAATCAATTAATAATTTACAATTATTAACAAAAACTATAGTTGAAAGGAATATAAATTCAGTTTTAACTCATATTATATATATATATATATATATATCAAAACACAACGGCCAAAAATAAATTATAATCAAATCAAATCAAATCAATTAATAATTTACAATTATTAACAAAAACTATAGTTGAAAGGAATATAAATTCAGTTTTAACTCATATTATATATATATATATATATATATCAAAACACAACGGCCAAAAATAAATTATAATCAAATCAAATCAAATCAATTAATAATTTACAATTATTAACAAAAACTATAGTTGAAAGGAATATAAATTCAGTTTTAACTCATATTATATACACACACATATATATATAATATAGCTCATTTTATATATGTTTGACAAAATTGTCCTGAATTATATTTTAATATGATTTTTGAAAAATGCCTCTGAGCCTGAATAAATACCCAATACGAATGGCATAAATGGTTATAATTTCAAAATTCACCTTATTAATTAACTATTAAGTTCATCAACGGGCCCATTGTTTTGGATCAATAGAAATTTCTTGTGCTACATATATCTTGGCAATTTCAATTCGTGCAATCCATTCGGCATCTCTAGCATTGCTCATGATTTTTTTAGCTTCAAATAATATATGATTTGAGCATGACTGAAAAAAAGATCGCTTTTCTATTAAACTAAATAATAGTTTCCCTCCCCTTAAAAATATTTGTTTACCAATTATAAACCAAACACTTCGTAACCGGCCACAGAGCTAGTTAAAAGCGTTTTTGTGTTTAGGCTTTTTCATAATGAGACCATCTTAGTCATGAAAAAACTCGCATGAACCTTTCAATACGATAGTACTCCATTCCTTCTGTTCATTTTAACTTATTGAGAATTGATAGAAGTTGTTAGTCTTGGACATTTTAATTATGAGTGATGATGAGTTCTATACTAGGAATGAACTATTAAGAAATATATGAGTATATATTTGATATGAATACTTATAAACTTATATTCTAGAGATTTTGAAAGGGATTTATTACCTGTATATTTCCCCCTAAAGAATTTATATCTCATAATATGTTCTATGTAAAAAATTTACATTTGTATGGGTTTGGGTTTAAAATTATCACATCCTATGACGAATTTAGGCCCCAATTTATTTTTGGCTATTTCAAACTTTTTTCTTTTAATTTTTAAATGTATGAAATCGTTACACCGTGTTATACTAAAATCATGTATAAGTAATGAAGCATTTTTAAAGTAAAGATGTGATGTTAAATTTATGTTTATGGTATCATGTAAATTCATTGTACGGATTCATCGTGAACAAATATTATTGGTGCAACCACGTAAAGTGGAGAGCTTTGCAGAAAACATGGGTGATTTCTGACTGAAATCAAACTTAAATTAACAAATTTCCTTCCATTTTTCCTTTTTCCTAAACTATTATTATAGTTCTTTTACTGTGGATTTTATCATTGTGCCCAACCATTGTTGGAGCATATAGGTCAAAAGTAAGTCTTGCTTTTTTGAGAATAGTAAAAAATCCTTTCACTAAAGGGGAAATTACTCACACTTAAAGTACAATTATGCAGCTTAGGTCTCTTCTCTGAACTTAATGTGTGTGTGTGCATATATATATATATATATATATATATGCCAATTACTCTCTCTATGTGCAATGGTCATCTTCATCCCCTGTGCTATTTACGCATGTAATGCATAGACACAAACGCCTTAAATAGATTTGTATGACCAAAACAATAACACGTGCACCTATATTTGTCCCGTTTATTTTTCAGCTACAAAATCACCGTCATATGGATTGTGTCAGAGGATGAGGAAGAAGAAAATTCCGGTTGCAGAATTGAAGTTGATAAATATTCCACCGAGAACATTTATAAATCTTGCTAAGAATTGAAATTTTATAATAAACAAGTTTATTTTGAGAATAAACCTCACGATCAAGATAAACCTCACGATGAGGATGAAAAGTGCACGTTGCCCTTCAAAGTAGTTAGGTCCGTTTGGATAACAAAGATTTTAACTTTTCTTAATTTTTTATAGTCAAAAGTTAAATGTAAGCGTTAGTATTAAAATAATTGCAGAATTTTGACTTCTTAAAAAATTATTTTATATGCCTATTAAGAAGTTAAAATGTAGTATTTTTAAATTTTAACATTTGAGAAATTATTCTCAGTACTATATTTGACCCTGCCTAATGGATGTTTCTTATTTTTCTTTTAATTAAAGTTGCATTTTCTTACCTATGCCATTTGTGTCAGATGTTTTTGCTTGTTTCTATTCCTAAGGACAACTTCTACAAGCCTATGTGATTATTAAAATGTTTTCTTTCTTTGGTAAAGAAAGATTATTAAAGGAAAAATGTTCATATCTCGACTAAAATTTTCAGGAAGTGACTGACAAATGAATTTCATTGGTCAATTGTCTCTTGAATTCTACCCTATCACTATTTTATATTGACCATGATTTAATTAAACAAAATCCAACGGACACAAATGATTTCGTACATTTTCTTTCAACAACCCGTTCGACCATATAGCACTATATCCATTATAAAATTGTTTTGATTTTTTATATAATTTTTTTTTCACAATTTTCATCTTATTTTTCATTAACACATCTGTACAATAAATTTATATAAAAAATTATTAAATAAAAATAAAATATATGTAATTAAATATTTCAATTTAATAATATTTTTTAAAATAAGAATTATAAATTAATATTTTAATCATGATAGTTTAATTTAATTTTTTTAATAAATAAAAACACTTATGGAGTTAAATAACCAAACATCCCAAATTAAAAATAAGCATTTCTATTACTGAATATTAAAACAGATAATACATTATTTATAAGTTATTTTTTATTAAAAAACACAATAATTTTTTGTTTATTTCAAGTATTTTGATAAGTTAGATAACACACTCTTAAGGAACAAAGATCTTATCTGTAATTTCTTGTCCTTTTTTTTTTTGCACTACAAAAATTACATTGCTTGGATTAAGTTTTGAACTTAGGACCTCATGTATACTACTCAAACCCTTCAGTACTAAACCAATTATATTGATATTGTAATTTCTTGTATGAAATACATAATATTTTTTCTCTTTTTTCTCAAAAAAATACTTGTAATTTGTTTTTGGTCGAATATACTTGTAAGTTCAGCCCACATTCCTATAGCGGACACCGAATAATTAAGCTGGGGCCCATTGGGCTTGCCTTAATGGACAGCATTTTGGGCCGGGCCTTGGTCGTTGGAACGATCTAAAAGGGTAATTGTGTAAATGTGACCATTGTAACAAATTCATTTCTGCCTCTTCGGTCGTCACTTTTCACACCTGAACCTCACTCACTCTCTCTCTCTCTCTCTCTCTCACACACACACACGCAAACGCGCACACACACTCTTCTGCATGCAATTTCGCTGGAAATGACGATTAACGGAAAGGGTAAGGGGAAAGCGGTCGCCGGAAGCCCTCCCGCAGTCAAGCGTAAGCGTAGCGGCGGCGACAAGACCGGAGGCGGCGGTCGCAAGAGGAACAACCGAGGAGTCCTCCAGTTCTTCGAAGACTCAGCTTACCTCGACGAGGAGGAAGATGACAGCGACGACAGTGATTTCGACGATGGTATGGAGTCGGAACTCCTTTTGGTTTTTTTTTGACAGCTCGTACATTTTCGTCGTTCGTGGTTCGTCGCTAGAATTGTTAGGGTTTCGGTCACATTTTGTCGTTTCGTTGAGTTTTTGGTCATTTGTTGTTCTAGATGTGTTTGCTCTGTTTCTTCGTGGCTACATTTTTTGGAAACGCTTGAGGTTTTTTTTTTGGTTTTAATTTTGGCTTTAACATTTTTTTGATCAGATTTTCTGGACGAGGAGTTTGACCCTGTTCGACCTGTGATGAACGAGCCACCGAAGGGTGGCTATAATAACCTTCTATTTGTCCCCAAAGAGGAAGTGATCGATGAAGAAGAATTTGATAGAATGATGGAGGAGCGCTACGGTGATGGCTCTAGATTTATCACATTTGGTGGAGCTGAGTTTGATGACAAAATAATCGAGCCAGATATTAAGGAGTTCATTCCAACCATCTGGAAAGTTAAATGCACTGTATTACCCCTGAAACTTGGGCTTTGTAATTTTCAAAATCATTGCATCACAATCATACCTAAGCTTTATTATATGTTGCAGGTTGGGCGCGAGAGGCTTTCAGCTTTCTCTCTGATGCAGAAGTTTGCTGACTTGAAAGCTTTGGGTACTAAGTTGGAGATTATATCTGCTTTTGCTGTAGATCATATGAAAGGATTTGTGTATATTGAAGCTGAAAGGCAGTGTGATATAAATGAGGTAGCTTCTTCAACACTTTGAAAATTGATCAGTTTAGTGATGTTAGTTATTGTTGAAATATGTCTATCACTGGCTAAATATTTTACCATTGCCACTAACATTCAATTTCAGGCATGTAAAGGGATTCCTGGTATCTATGTTACTCGAGTGCAAACTGTCCCAAAAAATGAAATTTCTCATCTGTTCTCTATTCGAAAGAGAAACGTTGAAATTTCTGAGGGCATGTGGGCTCGCATAAAAAGTGGTAACTACAAGGGGGACTTAGCACAGGTACTGCACAAGTAATGTCTTGGAGTTACGATTTGCTTTATAACTATTGAAATGCTTATTCTTTCTATCTAATATATTTTTCTAGGTTGCGGCTGTTAATAATACAAGCAAGAAAGTTACAGTGAAGCTTGTTCCAAGAATTGATCTACAAGCATTGGCTGCCAAATTTGTAATGAGATCAGCATTGACATCTCTTGCTTTTTTTTTCCTATTGATTTTTCTGTAATTTACCTTTAGACATTGCCAGTTTTCGCATAGTAGCTATTTGGTATGTGCTGGTATTATGTTTTTTGTGTCATGTGATAGGGATGCGTTCAATGAACTAATAGATGCTGTAGAACTGGAGAGGGTTGACTATATTAGTCCCCCATTCATGGACGACTAACGTTAGACTTTTTGAACTTTTGCTGTTTGCATTAATACAATAGAATACATGTAGCATTGCACACTTTGTTTGCAATACATGGTGTCAAAATCACATGTTTTCAAGAGTTTGACTACGGTCCTTTTTTTGTCAGTTGTTTTGGATATATGTTTCTATTTTGACCTTGCAATCTGATATTTTGTGAAAATTTATTTACATAGTTGACTGCAAAAGATTCTAGTAACTGTTACAACTGAGATCAAATGTTTCTCTAGATGGATAAATCAAGGGTCTGTTTGGTTTGAAAATAACATTTCCTGATTTCATTTTCTGCTTTCAGTTTTAATCGCTAAACCGTCACCTTTGTTTTCATTCTATTTCCTGCTTTCAGGATTTTGTGAAGTAAACAGTGAAAATAAGTATTTTTGTTTTTTTTTACCCAGTTTTCCTTCACAAAATAAACAGGGAGCAAAATGAAAGTAGGAAATGAAAACCAAGTGGCCGTTTGTAATTAAAATTGAAAATAGGAAATGAGAACAGAAAATGTTTTCTGAAACTTATTTGTTTTGTTTTCTCTTAAATTAGATATAATTGTAAGATCTGGGAGGGAATGTAAAAGGGTACTTATCCAATGGCTGTGTACAGAAATATATACGGGATAATTATTGATGAATTTTTTTCATTCATTGGTACAGGGTGGAGGATATAGTCGCCAAAAAACTGCTATACCAGCACCAAGATTGATCAGCTCAAGTGAACTCGAGTAATAATAGATATTCTCAGGTTTTGTTATTATTATTATTTTTTGCATGATAGTTTGTCTGATCTGATATTTTTAATATCTCTGCAGGGAATTCCGGCCTCTCATACAATTCAGACGCGATCGTGATACTGGAAAGGTTTTTGAGGTTCTTGATGGTTTGCTGCTCAAGGATGGATATGTATACAAGAAAGTGTCTCCGGATTCACTAAATTTGTGGGGTGTTGTGCCAACAGAAGACGAGCTCCTGAAGTTTGGGCCTTCTGAAAACAATGAATCAAAAGATTTGGAGTTTCTCTCTCAGCTTTATGGTGACTCGAAGAAGAAAAAACGGGTTATAAGGGATGATAAGGGAGGTGGAAAGGGAGAGAGCTCATCAGGTTCTGGTGTGGTAAATGGTTTTGAACTGTATGATCTTGTGTGTTTTGGGTAAGTCTTTTCTTTAACGTAGTTGACATTCATGATATTTTATGAATTGCACCTCCCTCTCTCTCTCTCTCTCTCTCTCTCTCTCAAACGCATTAATGTGAATATTCTGTATACATACGTCTTTCTTTCTGATTGCTGTTTGTTTGTCATTGCAGCAAGAAGGACTTTGGTGTGATAGTAGGCATGGATAAAGATGATACCTACAAGGTTCAATACTCAGTTTATGCAATGTTATTTGTACCAGATTTTGATCTTTACCATCTGTTATTTTTTGGATAGTTCTACTCTGATTTTTCAGTCTGTTATAGATTCTTAAAGAGAATCCAGATGGACCTGTTGCTGTGACCGTTGAACGACATGATATAAAGAGTGGATTGTTTGATTTGAAACTCAGTGCCCAAGACCAGCACAATAAGACTATAGTGGTTAATGATACTGTACGGGTTCTGGAGGGTCCATCTAAGGTCTGATGCTTATTAATTGGCAAATTTTATTTCTTTATTTATTTATTTATTTAAATTTTGTATATTTTCTTATATTGTTGCCCTTTTAATTTTTTTTTTAAAACTTATTGTCTTTTGCAGGATAGACAAGGCATTGTTAGGCATATCTATAGAGGGATTGTCTTTCTATATGATGAAAGTCTGGAAGAAAATGGTGGTTACTTCACCTCTAAATCTCATGTGTGTGAGAAAGTAAAGGTTACTGTTGAAGATTTTTGTGGGAAGGTTTGAAATCTGTTCTATTATCCTGCCAGGTTAAAAAAACTCTAATGACTTCACTTGAGTCTTGATGTATTGCATTTTGATCTACGTGCAGGATAGTGAGCCTGGTCCTTCTGTCTTTGATGACCTGCCATCATCACCAAGATCCCCCCTGTCACCAAAAAAACCATGGCAAGCAAGAGAAAACAATCGTGAATGTCTGTAAAGATGCATGCCTCATTGACACATCTTTTAGCTCTAGATATTCATATTTCTGATTTTTCCTAGTTTAATATTTTTGTATGCAGTTAGTCGTGGGGACAACAATAATTTGTTTTCCATTGGTCAAACCTTGAGAATTAGGATAGGTCCTTTGAAGGGATACCTCTGCCGGGTCATTGCCTTACGTCGTTCTGATGTTACTGTAAAACTAGATTCTCAGCAAAAGGTTCTTACAGGTTTGTTTGTGGTCTACTCTTGATTCTTGGAATATTAGATCATTATTTATTATTTGTAAGTTATAACCTTTGCATGGAACTATTCTCAGTTAAATGTGAGCACCTTTCTGAGGTTCAAGGCAAGAGTACTGCAGCATCAACAAGGTACTTTTGAAATTGACAAATACTGTGTGCAAAATAATTAGTTCTTTCTGATTGCTTGGACTGCGTCTTTGATTATTGTCCTGAGTTGCTTTATGTTTCTTATATCAGTGTTGATCCTGATTCAAGTTCATTGAAGCCATTTGACCTACTGGGTACTGAAGGCAGCTCTGGAGGTGGGATTTCCTATTCTCTAATTTACTCATTTTCTTTCCCTCTAATATACAGTATCAATATGCATGATAATTACCTTCTCTCAATTCTGTTTACCGCTGATTTTTTTATTTTTGTGACATGACTCTTGATGAATTGACATCTGGGGCTTTTCTAAAGGTTGGATGGATGGAGGGGGAACGTCCAGTGCTGGTGGGGGATGGAATGCTGGAGGAACGTCCAGTGCTGGTGGAGGATGGAATTCTGGAGGGACTTCCACTGCTGGTGGAGGATGGAATGCTGGAGGGTCTTCCTTAGTAAGTCTTGCTTTCTGGCACCAATATTTTTCTTTTTTGGTGTACCTCCTTTCATGTCTTTCCTCTGCCCCCTTTTACCATTGGCTTTACCATTGGCTTTGTGCACAGAATACATTCTTTTTAGAATACATACCTATATACACATTTACCTCCGTCATTGCTTAATTAGTTGTAATTTTTCTGCATTTTAATTTAGTGCATTGACTTGTATTATTATTGTTACAGAAGCCAGAGTCTACTGATGCTACTGGTTCTGAGGGTAATCAATATATACATATGTTTAGCACGTCAAATTTCTAAGTTGGTTTCTTGTAACTTATCTACACACGTGTTCATAAATTGTCTCGATCTTGTAACATGTAGGTGTAGAAGGTACAGCTTGGGAAAATAAAAATATTTCAAATCAAAACTCCTCATGGGGTGCTGCGGTGGAGAACACTGGAATTGCTTCTGACCCAGTTCAATCTGGTGGCTGGGGAAAAGGTGGAGGCAACTGGGGTCAGGCAGAGCAAAAAATTGGAAATACAGATGACAATCAGAATAATGAATGGAAAAGTAAAGGCACTGACATTGATGGAAATCAACCCTCTGCATGGGGAAGTAAAAGCAATTGGAATACAACCAAAACTTCTGAACGGGACTCTTCTAGCTGGAAACCTAAGTGTGATGAAGGTGGCAAAGATGGTGAGCAAAAAGGTCAGCCTGCCTGGAACAATAGGTCTAATGACAGATCATCATCTGGTTGGAATACTCCCATGTCTTCATCTCAAGTGAACTCTGGATGGAATCAAAAGTCCACCGAAGATAATAAAGGCCAAGATCAACATGGTTGGAGTGTAGAAAAAGCTTCTGATGGTTCAGCCTCTGGGTGGGGAAAGGGATCAAGTGATGGAGACAACCAAGATTCTGCCTGGGGATCTAGGAAACCTAGCTCGAGTGATGCTGGTTGGAAAAGTGGATCGAGTGATGGAGCCAGAGAAGGTGGGAGTGAGAGCAAGAATGCCAACTGGAGTTCTGGCTGTGCCGATGCTGGAAGTTGTGATTCCAGTTGGGGCAAGAAAAGCAATTGGAACAGTGGAAATCAGGCTTCTGATATGAAAAATGACAATTGGAATTCTGGATCTGGTGATTCTAATAAAACATCCAACTGGGGAAAGAATAGCAGTTCTGGGATTGCTGGGAATGAAAATAAGAATACCAACTGGAGTTCTGGGAATAATGACAATAAAATTCAAGATTCTAGTTGGGGCACAAAAAGTAATTGGAACTCTGGAAGCATTGGGAGCCAGGCTGCTGATGACAATAGCAACTGGAAGTCTGGGTCTGGTGATTCTAATAGAAATTCCAACTGGGGAAAGAAAAGCGATTCAAACTCAAACAATTCTTCTGGGAGTGCTGGGAATGAAAACAAGAATGCCAACTGGAGTTCTGGGGATAATGATGCTGATAATCAAGATTCCGGTTGCGGCAAAAAAAGTGATTGGCCCTCAGGAAATAGTGGAAACCAAGCTGCTGATATGAGCAATAGCAACTGGAATTCTGGGTCTGGTGATTCTAATAAAAATTCTAACTGGGGAAAGAAAGGCAGTTGGAACTCAAACAAAACCTCTGGGAATGAAAATAAGAATTCCAACTGGAGTTCTGGGCATAATGATGCTGATAATCAAGATTCCAGTTGGGGCAAGAAAAGCAACTGGAACTCTGGAAACAATGCAAACCAGGCTTCTGATCAGAACAATAGCAATTGGAATTCTGGATCTGGTGATTCTAATCAAAATTCCAACTGGGGAAAGAATAGCAACAACTCGAACAATTCTTCCTGGAGTGCTGGGCCTGCAAACAAGAGTTCTAACTGGGGTTCTGATGCTGGAAATCAAGATTCTGGTTGGGGCAAGAAAAGCAATTGGAGTGCTGGAAATGCTTCAGGTGACGATAATGATCGTCCAATTGAAATTTCTGATAATAGTGGTGGTAGGAATTGGAGAGGTGGTGGTTATCGTGGTAGAGGTGGCCAGGGAGATCGCGGAGGCTTCAGTGGCCGAGGAGATCGTGGAGGCTTCGGTGGCCGAGGAGACCGCGGAGGCTTTAGTGGTCGGGGAGAACGCGGGGGCTTCGGTGGCCGGGGAGAACGCGGGGGCTTTGGTGGTCGGGGAGAACGCGGGGGCTTTGGTGGTCGAGGAGAACGTGGTGGCTTTGGTGGTAGAGGCAGATCAGATGGGGAGGGTTCTGGTGGTAGATGGGGATCAGAGAGAGGATTTGGTGGCCGGGGCCGTGGAAGGAGTGATCAATCTGGCGGTTGGAGCAACAGAAGAGATTCTGGTGAGGATGGGTCCTCTGACTGGAAGAAGGACGGAGATAATGCAGATACAGAGCGTCCAAGCTGGAACCAAGGAGGTGGAAGTAATAAGCAATGGTCGAGCTGGGGCTCAGGCAGCAGTGGAGGTGGTGGTGACAAGGATGGGCAGAGTATGGGAAATGCAGACAAGGATCGTCCAAGCTGGAAACAAGGAGGTGGAAGTAATAAGCAATGGTCAAGCTGGGGCTCGGGTAGCAGTGGAGCTGGTGGTGACAAGGATGGGCAGATCATGGGAAATGCAGACAAGGAGCGACCAAGCTGGAACCAAGGAGGTGAAAGTAATAAGCAGTGGTCAAGCTGGGGCTCGGGTAGCAGTGGAGCTGGTGGTGACAAGGATGGGCAGAGCATGGGAAATACAGAGAAGGAGCGTCCAAGCTGGAACCAAGGAGGCGGAAGTAATAAGCAATGGTCAAGCTGGGGCTCAGGTAGCAGTGGAGCTGGTGGTGACAAGGATGGGCAGAGCGTGGGAAATGCAGATAAGGAGCTTCCAAGCTGGAATCAAGGAGGCGGAAGTAATAAGCAGTGGTCTAGCTGGGGCTCAGGTAGCAGTGGAGGTGATGGGGACAAGGATGGGCAGAGCATTGGAAATGCAGACAAGGAGTGTCCAAGCTGGAACCAAAGAGGTGGAAGTAATAAGCAAGGGTTGAGCTGGGGCTCAGGTAGCAGTGGAGGTGGTGGTGACAAGGATGGGCAGAGCCTGGGGAATGCAGATAAGGAGCGTCCAAGCTGGAACCAGGGAGGCCTAAGTAATATGCAAGGGTCGAGCTGGGGCTCAGGTAGCAATGGAGCCAGTGGTAGTACTTGGAATAGTAGTGGGTCAAAACAGATGACAGAGGCTAAAGGTGGTGATGGCTGGACTTCCCAGGGAGACCATGGTTCTGCTTGGAAAAAATCTACTGCTGTTGAAGAGACCAATATTCAGGAAGGTGGGTGGAACAAGGGACCTATTTCCATTAATCAAGATAAGGGCTGGAAAAGTAATTCTGGTTCAGGGAGTGAAGCTGGGAATTGGGGTCAGCCAAGTGCTGCAGACAAGGGTCAATCATCTAGTTGGAATGAATCAGCAGATGGTAAGGAACAAACAATGAATTTGATACAAATTCTTCCAGTTATCCTTCCTTTTTGATTTATTTGAAAATGAACCTGAGATCCTTTTAAAAAGGAAAACCAAGTTATAGTGCAAATTACTGATTTATATATTTTTTTACATTATTAATTAGAAGTTAAACTGTAATCAAAGAACATCTAATCTAATATTTGATTAGAAAAAATATATTACACCAGATATACATTCTCATCTAAACTGATTAACTTGTAGCTGGTTCGTTATATGTAGGTGCAGCAGGGTCATGGGGCAAGAAAGATGATGGTAATAAGAAGGGTGGATGGTAATTACTTCCAAAAGGTGCTACATGCAAAACGAGCTCCGGGATTCATCATTACTAATTGCCAACTTGTTTGTAATTCTCCCATAAAAAAAAACCTTCGTACTAATCTGAGTTGGAACTTAACGTTATTTGTTTTTGTTTTATATTATTGTAATGAGGTCCGATGAACTATGACTATTCCTTTCTGCAAGGTTATGCAATGAAAGTTGAGAAGTATGCTTACCTAAACTTGTATGGTGTGTTATCAAGTGTTCGTTTGGGCTAGCGTCCTGGTAAATGGTGTGTATTATAATCTGATAATTGAGGGTATTTTTGGTATGGTGGTAAAGACGAGAACTTTTAATTGACCAGAGTCGTGTAACTTCATTTATGAAAATTTTCTCATTTTCAGTTTATATCAAACACACCCACACACCCTTATGGTTAATTTTGTTGATGGATGCTTAGAATCTATTCTATTTTCTGCTATGAATTTGCTATAGAATCACGGAATCAACCATGGTAATTCCGTATATTCGAACAACATTGTCGAAAACAGCTTTTACGATTTCATGTAGAGATGAACATGAGTCAGGATGGGTTGTATTTGACCATGTTTTGGATTAGACCTGATTTTAGTGGCTCGGGTCAAATTTTATTTTTTGAGTACGTATCTGTTTGAGTTAGGTCGAGTTGGTGGTAACTCATCATTTTAAAAAAAAAAATTATTTTTTATAATATATTTTATATGTTTTGATGCATAAAATGATTTTAGGTCAAAAAAAATTTGATAACAGAAAAAATATTTTTTGTTTTTTAATATATATAAAATAAAAAAAATAATAAAACTAAAATAAAATGACAAATCGGCAGGTCGGGTTAATTTTGACAAGTTAGACCTGATCCAACACAAGTAATGGGTCAAACGGTTTCAGTCCATCAATCCGTCGACTGGACCTAACCGGAAGGGTTGAACTCACTTTCTGAACCCCCTTTAATGCATATTAATGTGGTACACCAAAAATATAAAAAACTACTTCAACTTTCTTAAAACATACAAACCTCTTTTTTGTTAAAATTTATAGGTTTGTTGTATTTGGACTTCTGAATTTATATTTACTTTTTGATATTATTTAATATAATGTGTTAACCAACGAGTCTGTAAAAAGATTGAGTGGAGACTTACATAATCTACTATTTGATTATGCAGCTCTTATTCTTTTTGATTGGTGTTTACATTTTCATTAAGGGTTATAGAATTAGAAGAATTAACCCCGAGAAGTATTTATGGATATTGAGTTTTCCTATTAAAACTCAAAACTATGATGAGTCTACATGGTATAAAATTGATTTTTCGTGAATACATCATCACATCTAAATTTATGAGTTTGATTTTTATGCATGCACACTGTAAATCTTTAGAATTAAAATTATATTTTTCTGCATAATAATTATTAGGGAAAATTACATCAACCTATGCAATATTTCATCGTCCCTAGTTCCTAAAATTGGTACCAACCTCCCTTAGAGGATCCACTCCCTATTTCTAAATGGTTTTTAGAACTTGAAAGTTACTATTGGGCCACGATACCCATTTTGCTCATAATAATTATCCTTAATTCCATTAATGCCACTTTCAATTTTCCACCCGTCCTTGAATTTTCTCGCGTCCCAAACGGCCAACCATCTCAAAAAAAATTTCCCCTTTCCAAGTTGTCCACATTTTGCCCAATTTTATTTCACTGAAGAACGCCTTCAATGCGAGTCATTCTCCGCATGCTCCTTTACGTGCTAGATGTAGATGATTCGGCTCTGCGATCGACCTTACCTTTTCTTCCCGAATCGAACTCAGAATCCGCACGATTACGCCTTCAGGTTCGTGCTAATTCCGCTTCCATTATCATTCATATTCTCTTCTGTTATTCACTTTCGAATTGTTGCCCCTCACTTTCTAGGGTTCTTTCATTCGCGTTAGATTGGTTCCGATAATTTCATTGTACAATCCAAATTCCGGTGAATCTGGCTTGCAATTTTGCGCCAAAATGTTCAATAAGATCATAAAGCGCGCCCACAAGAAATCGTCGAAATTGGCGTTTGAAACTTCCGCAAATGGGCATCAATTCTTCGAGGTTGTTATGAAACACGCGTCTCGTGCCACTTCCACCCACACCAATTCGGAGCCGCAGCAATTGCCTCAGGCCGTTGCGGCTCCCAATCCCATCGTGGTGGAGCCACTGCCACCACTGCGGGAAGTTGCTGTTCCCGAACGCCCGAGCTTGTTCCTTCGAAAAATTCAACTTTGCTGCATGTTGTGTGATTTTTCCGACACCTTGAAGACCGCTTATGAGAAGGAAATCAAGCGCCAAACACTCTATGAGCTCGTTGAAATCATCCAATCTGGGTCCTTCAGATTCAGTGAGAACCAAGAGGAGCTTATTCAGATGGTTTCGCTTAACATCTTCCGAAGCTTGCCCCCGGCATCCCATGAGAATACAGGGACTGAAACTGCAGATCCTGAAGATGATGACATGTATTCGGACCCATCTTGGCCCCATTTGCAGCTTGTGTATGAAATTCTCTTGAGATACATTGTGTCACATGAGACTGATATAAGGACCGCCAAGCGCTACATTGATCATATATTTGTTTTGAAATTGCTTGACTTGTTTGATTCGGAGGACCAGCGCGAGCGCGAGTATTTGAAGACCATTCTTCACCGCATATATGGCAAGTTCATGGTGCACAGGCCTTTCATAAGGAAAGCCATCAACAATGTATTCTATAGGTTTATATTTGAAACACAGAGGCATAATGGTATAGGCGAGCTGCTGGAGATTCTAGGTAGTATTATTAATGGGTTTGCATTGCCAATGAAAGAGGAGCACAAACTGTTCCTTATCCGGGCCCTTGTACCACTTCACAAGCCGAAATCGATTTCCTCGTACCATCAACAGTTGTCTTATTGCATTGTTCAGTTTGTTGAGAAAGACAATAGGTTGGCAGAACCTGTGATCAGGGGGTTATTGAAGTACTGGCCAATAACAAATTGCCAGAAAGAAGTTCTTTTTCTTGGAGAACTAGAAGAGGTTCTGGAGTCAACTCAAGCTGCTGAGTTTCAAAGGTGCATGGCCTCTCTTTTCAGGCAGATTGGGCGCTGCATTAACAGTCCTCACTTTCAGGTCTGTTCGCAACATGTAACTTCTTTTTGCTGTTGTTGCATGCTTACGGGTTAGTTTAATTAGTTCAACATTGCATATGCAGTCTGCACATTTATAAGTATATATAAAGCAATTGCAGATAGTATATTTTCTATTTTGCAGATAGTCTGTACATCTTTTCTGCTTTTATTTCATTGGACTGTGTACTTGAGTGGCCTTTTTTATGATTGCTTGGATGTCTGATCATTGCTTGTTGTCTTTTGCTTATGAATCTTTGGTTGGGAAACTTACCATGCAATATTTTTACTTTCGTAAACAACCCTATCAAAGGAAAAAGAAAAAAAAAAAGGTAAACAAGCATATACTAGTCAAACATTTATGGCATAATGAGTGGTGGACGGAGATGGAGGCAGGCGAAGGATATAGAATGGATGGTATCTAGAATGGAGAGGGAGAGGTCACTCCTGGCATGGAAAGGGGGGCATTTACAGTTTAGCTTCAATCCGATTGGGGGATGCTAAGGCGTATAAGCTTATGATTCTGTGCTACATCTCTAAATTTGTGTGCTCTCTGTTGTTAAAACTCTCACTTGAGCAGCCACATATAAACAACAGTCATTATCTCAATTTTAACATCTGTTCGTAAATGTTGTATTCAGGATGTATGAACTGTGTTTCTTGATCTGCAGTTAACTGTCAAATTTACTGCATATATCAGTTGCCCATTACATTTTAGTATTTGATGTGAGCTGCCTTATTCTTTGTGGGAACATACTAAAATATATAGTCGTAGTTTGATTTTAGTTGGCTGCTATTTTTCCTTCAATTCTTCTGAGATTTCAAATCTC
The DNA here is from genome assembly GCA_003254905.1 of Nissolia schottii. NCBI lineage: Eukaryota > Viridiplantae > Streptophyta > Magnoliopsida > Fabales > Fabaceae > Nissolia > Nissolia schottii. The sequence continues at coordinate 1,280,627 of QANU01024517.1, forward strand.
TTGTCTCACTCATGGGTTGCCATTAAGGTAGTATTGTCTTTGCTTAGCATTGCCTGAGGGAAATTGTAAGTTAAGGGCCTTTGGATTTAAGTTGTTATGCATTGCGGTGTTCAGATTGTATTATATATCATAACAAAGTGCAATTAATGATTGATAATAAATCTCATCCTTAGACATTAGCAAAGTCCAATGCAACATTATTTTCCATTTGACCACTCTGAAAATTTGTTGTATCCATGGCAGGTCGCTGAGCGAGCACTTTACTTGTGGAACAATGAGCACATTATAAGTTTAGTAGCTCAGAATCGAAATGTTATATTGCCAATAATTTTTGAACGTTTGGAAAAGAACATGAAAAGCCATTGGAACCAGGCAGTGCACGGGCTAACGGCTAATGTGAGGAAAATGTTTCTGGAGATGGATAGTGAACTGTTTGATGAATGTCAAAGGCAGTGCTTAGAGAAAGAAGCCACGGCTAGAGAGTTGGAAGAGAAGCGGGAGATGACATGGAAGAGATTGGAAGATGAGGCTGCACAAGCCATAAGGGATGATATGGTTTTTGGTTAAATGATGTATTTGGGGCTGCAACTCTTCTACTCGCTCCAGTTGTTGTGCCGAAATTGCTTCCTATATTGAGATTGCATCACTCTGCTGCATAGCTGCAGCTGCTCCATGAAAGCTGGAGAGGAAGAACTTATAATTTTATTTTCAATTACAATGGGTGGTGAACAAGATGTGCAACTTAACAAGCTTGCAAGTTCTGTTTCTTGCTGAACAAGGGTTACGGTTTTGCTTTTGATCTATCCTTCCTTGCTCTTTGGTTCATTCTTTATATCCTATATCTTGTGTTAATTGTAAATGCAACCTTCTATTTTACTTCAGTTGGTTGTCATTTAACATTTTTGTATACAATGAATGGGAAAATAGTGCTGTGGATCCTTCCTTTTTGGCGAAACGAAAGTTGGGGTATATTTCTTTCTATTTTCCTTCAGTTCAGTTGTCATTTAAGTTTTCACATTTGTACACAATGAATGGAAAATTAGTGCAGTTGATACTTTCTTTCAAGGTTGTACAATGAGGAACTGTGTACTAGATTGTTGAATGATTATAAGTAAATACCAGTAAATTAAAAACTGGTCTTGGTTCCGACAACACTATTAACTGTAATTCAGTACTGCAGCAGAAGGAATCATTTTATCAGACCATTCAGAAACATAAAGTTTGTCTTCTTTAAGTAAAGAGCTGAATGAAAAGAAGTGGGGGTAATTGTTTGTTCTTTGTTGGGTTAAAATACAAGTCACTTTGACAGCATCTTTTTTTTTTCTTCCTTTTTTCCCCTTTCGTTACATGACTTTTAACAGCTTTTCCAATCCTACAAAGCTTGTTGGAAAAGCGAGATTATGCCTCATGTAACAAGCACAGTAAAATAATTAAGATCAAATCACGAGTGAACATTAACTTGTATTTCCATAGGTTTGTGCATATACTAATGGAGAAATGGGAAATGGAAGGATTACCCTTTGTTTCTTTTGGTTGAGAGGAACCAATCATACAACAATAAGAGATTTATATTTAATTTGTGGACATCAATTCCAAATTGTCATACACCTTGTATCTGTACAATTTGAATATTTTATCAAATTTCAGGCTGTTGGGTGCAACCATCAATTTGTGTTTTTCTTTGTCAAGTATATTACTTGAATTATTTGATGATGTAAATCTTTTTATTATAAATACTTTATAATATTATTAAGTGAGTAATTCTTAAAATAATAATAATAATAATTCAAAAAATGACCGTTTCATTTAAGCTATTACATCCAAAGAGGAATGCACATGCAGAGATGATCCTTTAGAATTGGACGGTTTGATCTTTGTGATATGGAGACAAGCCATGTTAAGCATTTCATTATTACTTAGGAAAAAAAACACTAAATTAAATAAAGAGAGGGATCTGAGGTTGACATGGCATCATACATGCCACTTAAGCCACTCATATCATATCTTATCTCCCCCCTCCTTTTCTCTTCCATTGTTTTCAGATCAATTTTGGAATGGGTCAGTTTAAAAAAAAAATAAAAATCCAATGGAATTGTAACCTCCAAAGTAAGAATCGAGAAAAAGACCCAATCAAAAGGTAATAGTAATTCGTTAGAGAGGCCAAGACTGACTTACAACAACTCAATGCTGTTGCACCAATTTCATTCATGACTGACAAACATGATGCCACTTGTTTCAGGAATGAGTACAGTTGTTGTACAGAATAATACGAGAAGATATAATCTCGTGAAAATCTAAGGTGACCTAGGTATGATTAGATTTTTATCACCTATAATAGAACTCATTTTCTTAATAATAATAAAAAAAAAGGTAAAATTCAATCTTACTTTATGAAAGGGCATCGCTAAAAAAGATCATTGCTCTAAATTTTTACTATTCATAAAATGTCAGTAGTTATATTAAAATGAGATAATTATGTATATAAATGGTAAAGATATGAACCACCTTTTAGATTAATGATGTCACTACTAAGGCCAGTGCTCAGCTTCACACAATGATCGAGGTGCAAATCTATCAATTTGTACTCATGCGCATAAGCCCAACTTCTTTCTCAAGCCTTTTTATCATAATAACAACTAAAGTATATAACACTTGGAAAGATGGAGTGTTAACCAACGTGAGATTAGAATTTTTAAAATACTTAACATTTGCACCTCCCAAATTATTCATCTATTAAATGGCTATACTTAGTTTGTCCCACCATTGCATCTTTACATTAAATCTAAATATATACGGTGAATAATACTTGGCAAAATTATTATTATTATGTACTCAATTTCTCCGTTGGCTCTGATTCTTTCTATGACATTTTGTCAAAGAGTAAGGAAGAAAACGGTTTTATTCGTATCATTATATAGAGGCTATGCTTGTACTATCCATTAATTCAAGCATTTTGGAAAATGACTCTGTGCCAACTGCCAACAAAACCCAAATGGTTATAAAGGTGGAATGATAGTATTCATTCATAATAGTATCATTAGGGAAGCAAACTCAATTCAATACATTAAATTAAATTATTATACATGCGAGGCGATGACTAGTTAATTATATTGCAATTAGCTCGATCAAGATTCTATAATTGTTTGGAATGGAACTATACATACAACTTCAGTCGTGTTTTAATGAGCTGTGTACACAAACTAAATGCCATTTTTCTAATTTTTAAAATTTAAGAACAAATTATAGAAACTGTATTTTCTTTTCTTTTCCTTTTGATAATTTTTTTTTGCCTGGTATCAAAGGAATTCTTTTCCCACTTCCTCCAATTGTATTATCATAGTAATAATGATAATAAAATAGCATGGTTGGTGGTAGTGTCCAAAATAAAAATAATTAAAATAGACAAAAAGGTTGAAACAAATACAGTAATAGTTGAAGTGGGTGGTGGTGCTGCTTGGCTGCTACCACCTCTGAATATCATTCCGAAGAAGTCACCATCGTCGCTGCCGCTGGACCCCGCATTGTTGTAGCCCTTGTTGCTGGCGCTTGTCACGGTCCCACCCCCGTTGAAACCGGGATATAAGTCCCCGTTATCCCTGTTCAATAATTTAGTCATAAGCCCTTATAAGAAAAAAAAAAAGCTGCATCTTTCCTTTCTTTCTTTCTTTTGGGTTTGGTAGACAAGGATAAATAAAAAGACCAATAATGATGAAAGCATTGATCAAACATCAGCAAATAAAAAGAGATAATTAAAATATATGTTATTGGCTTCAACTTGAAGAAAAGACATGGACAAATGATATCGTGTTTAGACTACATTATGCATAGGCCATATCTTGTTTAGACCCCTTCACTACATCAAATCATCATCCTCCTCCTTCATATTATGTTTGGCTTCAATTTGAAAGAAAGGCAAAAAATTCCATGTAATTTGACTAGACTTGATAAATAAAATAAAAATTATGGCTCATTGCACAAGACTCCCATCTAATAGATTTTAGGTGGGGTAGATATATACATTCTTACTCTAGCAAGCGCAGAGGTTATTTTTAGAATTTGAATCCATAATCTCTATGTTATAAGGCAACAATGACACTGATAGCAATAATGTTTTTGATGTGCCGAGACTCACCCTCAAATTTCACTAGAATTAATTAGAATTGATTTGTTGGAGGAAGTAGCCTCCCCATGAGTCATGAACACCTAGAGTGAGTGAACTTTTTCGAGAGGGTCACAATGCTCTCAATTGGTGCCGCCTTAATTGCTGCTAATTAAAATGGTGTACATGATATGAGGACGAAAGTAGGAAGAGGGTGAGTGGATCTCATACGTAAGAAAGAGGGGGCCTTTTTATCATGGAAACCCGTTTGAGAATGAGACAAGGAATATTCATTGAAAAAGAAACAGGAGATAAGGGCATTTGTGTTAGAAAGAGCTATGCATGACTAGATTCAACAAACTAAGGCAAATAAGTCAATTAAGAAATAAATTAATTCTGTTAGGAGTTTGAAAAAAATGATAAAAGAAAAGTCACTGAATAAAGCATACAAACGACTGATGAAAACATATTCCTAATCTTGGCCACACATGGTTCCCAGAGTTTCTTAGCATTAAATACACGACAATGATTGCTATTGTAAACAAGCATTCACAAATTCAATTTAGATGATGGGTCATTGTAATCAATCTGTTCAAAATTTGTAGCACTTTCCTAAAATTGTCCTAGAGAAATGGATGTTACTCAGTATAACACAACCATAGAATCAATGGAAAAATGAGAAAGTTACTAGTGTTCTTAAGCAGTGTAGGAATAAGCAACAGGTTAACAATGGGGGACAGCCCCTTTCCTAAATTCTTATGCATTTGGCTACATGTTGGTGAGTTGTGACTAGTTTGTGTCGAATCAGAAATGGGCCCAAAAGAGCTCACAATACATTATATTATTAAAGGGCCCACGCTTACTGGCTGGAAAGCAGATAAAAAGGAATATAATTTCAGCCATTTTCCTATAATACCCTTCTAAAACATCTGGCATAGGCTTGGGAGGGGTCTCTTTCTTTAATCCACTCCCCAAAGCATAGTTTTTCAACCTATACTCCAACCTTGTTCACACACACATGCACCTCTTCTTTTATGTGCTCTCTTCTCTGATTCAGACATAGCAGTCCTTTTTGGCCATTTCCTTGTTTTTCCAATGTTTCTGCCTGCTTTTTCCCCATGTGTTAGATTTATTGGAGGGATATATGAAAATGGAAGAGCTCAATAACAATTTCAATTCCAACTAACTCCTTATTTTTGGGTAGTCACGCAGCGTCAAGTTAAATGTATTCTTAACTACACACAAAATGATATTTCAGTCTCTTCACTGTAAAACAATCCACCATGTAAAACTAAATCGTTATTCTATGTATAGTTAAGAGCATATCTAACACGATCTATGACTAGTCATAAGGATTTCTTCTTAAGTTGGTGTGAATAAAATATCATGGCCTTGAAGGATCTAGAGCCACAACACTTATAAACTACATATCCAATGGGGATGGTTCAAAACAAAGTTTTCTACTTTGAAAATCACCCTAAAGAAGAGAAAAAGAAAAGAAGATTTTAAGTCATGTATTCATGCTGAACTTTGGCAGAACTTTTTTTCGGAAAAGTTAGATGAAGACAAATGAACTATAAATAAGGGTGCTGCCCGTTGGTCCATAAGCTAGAGAGATTCCCAATGACCCCTCACCATCACGTGCATTGGGCTAAAAAGCCTCACTTTTTCCCTCCATTCTCTAGGCTTATTAGTGCCACTAATTGTTAATTAAAATTGGTAATCCCGATCCTGATTTTTTTAACTCAATGTCACCGCTGCAGTGACCTTGTATAGTGAGATTTAGCATAAACCCATGTTTGGGAAACATCAAAAAGTTAAAAGTGGGAAAAGCAGCACAAAAATATGATGATTAAAAAAATATAACAATGTTCCATACAGCTTTCAACAGCACTTGCTCCAATCACATTCCTAACAAATACAATGAGAGTCATGATCACAAAACACAACCCCATTAACAATGGGAGGCGTTATTTGTACACTAAATAGTGTAGACATAATCTTTTTGATCTTTTACACGTTATAAAACTTACACTCATATATGAAATATCTAATGTGAGTGTGAGTTTAAATGTTATAATGTGTGCAAAAAACTATGCAGTGTCTATACTAAGCTTAATACATACAAAATAAAAAAAATAAAAAAACGATTTTTGAATAACAATAGCAATATTTTTCAAAAGTAAAAGTAGTGGGGTCTCGTGTGGTGGCCAGCTTCAGAGGACCATTTCCGTAATATCACTATGCTAATTATGTAATAATATGCTGAAAAGACGAGGGTAGCCTTTCCCACAAATTATTTATGGAACGAAAAGACGAGATTAACCTTTCTAAGGACAGTTAAGAGACAGGTAATGTCCGTTGTTGGGGCATCGACCTTAGTTTAGATTAAATATTTTATTTGAAAAATTGAAAAGAAAAATAGAAAATAATAAAAAGTGTTTTACGTACCTGGGATCACCGAATACGCCAGAATACATGGTGAGCTGGTCGATTTGCACGGCGGATTTGGGTTGCAAGCTGGATGCCTCCGCGTACTGAGCGGTGACCCCTGCCCCCGATGGCACGAAGAACGCTCCATTTACCATTATGTCCCCGTCTGTCCTCCAATTCCAACCGCTCCATTGCCTTTCGTCCGTGTCCACGCGCTTCGTCACCTGCCATATATATAGCCCAATCCATCACATCACACTCAAAACGTCAAAAAGTGCAAACTGTGAGGGAGGCGCGTGATTTAACGCGCCACCACCGCGAGTGCAGTACCTAAACGAAGCATATATATTCGCTCGAAACAGGAGTCAAACAAACAAAGAACCTCACCTCACCCCGCCCCATCAGCGACCCTCGTAAAAAGTAACCTAACATTAACACATCATATTCATGTCTAATCAATTTTCACGTTCCCAATAAAAACATCTAGCTGAGTGCGAAAATTCCCCGTAATTTTGGGTTTTATAAGCAAAAATTTTCTTTTCCTCTATCTCAACTTCAGTCTGTTAAAAAAAATACAATAAAATTTCTGTTTTTTTTCCTAACCTGCAGCCCTATTCTCTCAAAACCAAAACGAGCAAACCTTCGTTACGGTTCCTCGAGTTGTCGATATGGTCAAGTTAATTTTTATAACTACCGAAACTCGACCAAAGTTAGTTCTTTAATATCAAGTAAAATAATCTCAGAGAGACTTTTAGCAACTTCGTATCGGCATTGACAACCCTACGAATTTAAATTTCAAAATTTAAAAAAAAAAAAAAAAAGATGAACTTACCTCCTTGGCATTAGGATCGGAGGGAGCGGTGTAACGGTTACCCTGGCTGTTGATGGTAGGGTTGGCACTCCCTCCGATGGCATACATCTCCCACTGCGTGAAATCGTTGTTCACCACATGTATGTACCCAAGCCTGCACCTCGGCATGCGTTGCACGAGCCCTTCCCCGAAGTGATTAAACGCAATCGTGACCTGCATCCCTTTGTCCGGCGAGTACCTATCGTCATGCCCCAAGAGCATCACCTCGTCGTGGTGCGCGAAGTGGTTGTTCGAGATCGTGATTCCGGTGGACCCCATAATCGCGTCGATCAGGCCGTCCGTGCAGTAGGACAGGGAGCAATGGTCGATCCAGATCTTGCGCGCGTTGAAGATCGAGATTCCGTCGCCGTCGGATCTTCCCCGGAACCCTACGTGCGTCGGGGAGGCGCGGATGTTGGTGTTCCCCGATGGCTTGCAGTGGTGGACGTGGATGTTGTGGATGATGACGTTGGAGACGTACTGGAGCGTGATGCAGCCGTGGCCGGTGATGTGGACGTTGGCGCCTCTGCCGTCGACAGTCTTGAAGCTGTTGAAGATGAGCTCGTGCTTTAGGGTTATGGTCATGTCGGCGGAGAACACGATCCAGAGCGGCACGTCTTGGATTACAGCGTGGCGGAGTGTTCCGGGGACGGGGTTCGCCGGGTCGGTGTCGGAGGAGTCGGTGACGACGTAGATCTGGCCGCCTTTTCCGCCCATAGCGTCGTGGCCGAAGCCGATGCCGCAGTCGGCGAGACGCTGCCGGTTCGCCGCCCAGTTAGGGTCGCAACGCCAGCAGTCGTCCACGGGGTTCCCAGTGAGGCACGGCGGAGCTGCTTGGTCCTTCGACAGGAGCTCCCTCCTCGACAGCGAAGCATTAATTTGACTGCAAAAACAAAAAAAGTAAGCAGAAAGTTGTGTTTGGATAGTGAGAAAATAAGAAAATGTGAGAGAATAGTGAAACAATGCAATGCGGAAGGAAATGAAGACTTAATATTTGTTTTGTGTGTAAATGCAGGGGGGAAACAGAGTGTATAGATGCAGGGGAAAACAGTGTGTTTTTGCTATGGAGTAAGAATGAGAAAAGGGATGGGTGGGGCTCCTTACCGTTGAACTTGGTGAACTACAGATTCAGGGTGAGGGTGTTGGTGGGGCAAGGTGAAGGTGAGGTTGAGGTTGAAGAGAGCTTTGATTGGGGGAGAGAATGAACTGAGGAGAAGGCACATTAAAAGAATGCAGCTCTTGTGAAGAAGCATCCTTTGAAAGAACAATAATGACAGAGAGAGAGAGAGAGAGGGAGGGGCTTAATGGTGTGGGGGGTTGGGTTTTTTTGTGGGTTTAATGGTCTGTCTGTGTTTTTGTTCCTTCTGTAAAATGCTTTCCCTCAGATACTTTCTTCCTCTTCAATGCTCACAACCTACTACGTAGGAACTTGTGAAGGGGCTTTTATAATAGAGACCAAGATAATATTCTAATAATAATATAACTAATGAAGTGAGACACAGTAATTGTTATAATTCTAGAACGGAAAAATTAAGTTACTTTGGTGGTAGGGTTATAATATCTTTTGGTTTATTGGAGCGCGGCTGTGATAGAGACTCAAATCCATGTAGACATAGAAAAGATGATAATGATGATGGCAGAAAATAATACAAGTTGAGAATAGAGAAAAAGAAAAGCCATTCCTCTCTCTCTCTCTCTCTCCTTTTCCTTTGGGTTTGGCTTAATTCTGCCTTTGCAGACTCTCTCAGCTACTCACATTCCTTGCCTAGCTTGCTTGTCCTCCCTGGCATTGCGGCTACATAGTAATTAACCAATCTAAAAGGAAATTTGCTGAGAAGGAGAAACATTATATAGAGTCTTATCCAATTGGTGAAGTGAAGCCACCTCTACCTCTTTCTTCACCATCAAAATTAGCGCCTTTTTTTTTTTTCCTACCTTCTTTTTTTCTCCTTGTCTTTGTCGTTTTTCTTAATATCTTGTGTGGATTATAAGATTCGTTGCGGGGACTTTGTAGGTTCTTATTCCCTGTAATCCCCCACCCTAAGCTTTTTTCAAAAAAGCATTTCACCTGTTATTGTCACTTTATTATGAATCGGTGTGAAAAAGGATTATTGAGATTTGTTGGGGTCTAGATACTAATGAAGAAAGGTTTCGTCTTTAAGTCAATTTCTTGCTGTAGGAGTTGAACTGAAAATGCAGGCGCCCTTCGTTACAAGATTTCCCTTCCTTTTCTTTGATGACGAAGAAAAGTAGCAAAACATAGAAAGGGAAGAGGGGGCAAAAAGTAAAAAACAAGTATCTTTGGGGCTCGGTGTGTAATTTACCGCAAAGCCTTCTTCCTTTCCGAAAATAGAGACTCGGAAAAAGATTGCTATGCATTAGTAGAAAAAATATTTAAATATATAATGGCAGTGCCTTCAACTTTATTCTTTAGTAAATATCTATGTTAACTCAATAAAAAATTATCATGTATATGACATATTATTATATGTATGATTTTGTTTCTAAGTATTTGTTTTTGTCCCTTATATTTATTTGAACAAAATGTGTAATAATGGATTGGTGGAAGTGGTAACTGGTGAGTGTCACCCCTTAACTAAGGATATTGCGTTTGAGTAACTCAGTGACTGTGGATGGAAAAAAAATAAAGGTTAAGCCCTAAGGTAGGAAAAAGTAGTAATCTGCATGTGATGTGTATTCAAGATCTGGATTCAATTCATATTTTTTACATTTTGTAAGGAGCAATGAATTTTACAACAGACGTCTTAGTCCAGTCTACACTATAGATTGACCCAAAAAAAAAAGTCAACACTACAGATAATAGATTCGACAGGATTTATATTCAGCAAATTGAATTTCCTGTCGTGTTTGTATAATACAACCATATCCGGTGATAGTTTGAACCTAAGCATATAGTCTCAAATATAAATTCAATAGGACAAAAGTGATTGTTCGCCATGTAAATAAAGTGATCTTAGCAAATAACATTAAATATTATGTAAATATATGTGTGTGTGTATATATTAATTTATAAATTTCTACAATTGAAAGAGATGAGTTAAAAAATGTTTTTGAAGGAAATGGAACGTGAAATACGGGAATGAATATAGGGCCGAAACTTGTGGAAATAATCGTGGACTTAGGGGTGAGGCCATTTTTTAAGCCTCAGCCCGGCCTGTTTACTTAGAAATATACATATGTTTACTAAAAAATAAAAATTTATTTAATTTTCAGTAAGGTTTGAACTCAAGATCTTTTTCGTACTATGTAATATGGTAATCACTAGATTAACATTATTTTTTATATCATTTTATGTAATTATATTTATTAATATAATTTTATCATTTTAATTTTGCTTTTACTTTTTAAAATAAGTAACCCTAGACGGCTATATGCCTATTATCTCTCAAGACTCACATCTCTCAATAATTCTTGTGTTGTGAATTAATGTTGTGTTGAGAATAATTAATATTGTGTTGAGAATAATTCTTATTTATTTGGTATTTTGATATTATTTGTCTTGTATGTTTTGAACGTAGATCATATTTGGATATTATTGGTATTGTAAGATGATTGATTATTGTTGTTGAATTTTATTTTATTGAGTGTGTAACAGACCGTAATTGCTGTGAATGTTATTTTATTGAGTGTGTAACAGGCCGCAATAACAGGCCGTAATAACAAGCCTCAATAACAGACCAAAAGTAGCAGGCCTGTCAGGCTCCAGGCCAGGCCAGACTTCCCAAACAAGCCAGGTCAGGCTAAAAAAAAGCCTATAACAGTTAACAGGTCAGGCCCAGGCAAAAAATTTACGAAACAGGTCTGGCCTGGCCTGGCCTGTTCCCACCCCTAATCGTGGTGTAATTTCACCTTGAGGAAGAAAATTTTCTTTCTCCATTAGCATATGATGAAAAGAGTTTAACTTTTCTATTACCAATTTACCATTAGATTAAATGCACATTTATCATTTTCTCTTTCACACTCTCCTTCACTCTCTCACATTCCTATTCTTTTCCTTCTTTGTCTCCTTCTCCTCCTCCTATTCTTTTTTTTTTCTCTTCTCCTCTCACTCTTCTTTCATATTTTTTTTTCTTCTTCACTTTTTTTCATTTTATCACAAACTTTTTTTTTCATTTGTTTAGTTTTCTAATTCGTTTTTCTTCATTTATCATATACACTATTTTGACATAATTTTTTCTCCTTTTTTTCTTATTCGTAAAACATTATGAATCTCAGAGTTTTCATTTTTGTATATATTTGTGCAGTTTTTCTCATCGTTAAAAAGTTTGTGCATATATATAGAAAAATTTTGTGTATTATTGTTTAAAAGCTTGTGCACATGAGCACTGTCTAGCGCGAAATAATTTTGGAGAAGCATGTAGGGCGCTCTCAGGTGAAGAATGTGGGGCGCGAATTGTATGAGTGAGAGGGAAGCGAGGTACGAGAACTGAAAATGTAAATTGCATTCAAATAAAAGGTCACCAGGGTGACTTAATTACAAAGGTATCCTCGCCGGAGCGGAGGATTGTGGTACAAGTTATAGTGCAAGAAAAAGGAGAAAAGATAGTCAGGGTCGCTAATGTCTATTTCGACGCAAACTCTTAGTCAAAATCCGCTTCTTGCTATATTGCGAATTTTGGCGACCTAACAAGCACCAAAGTTTTCTTCTTTATATTTGTTTTCATTTTTGTCATATTTTTTATTTCTAGTTGTTCAAAAGTTGGTGTATTTTTGTTCAAAAGTTTGTGCACGTAAGTATTAAATTTTCTTATTCTTCGTTTTTGTTTCATTGAGAGAGTGCGACGGTTGCTTTTTTATTATTTAATCCGTCGCAAATTCGATCTAATTTAGTTTCGTATAAGAAAATTTGTTGTGCATATGTGTAAAAAAAGTTTGTGCATGTATGTGTAAAAATTTATGCATTTGGTACTACAAATTTTTGTATACGTACAACTTACAGTTGTTGTACAGTGACAACAAAATCTGTATACACCTAGCATTATTGATAAATAATTTCCTTATGCATATAGTCCATTAAAATTAATCTTATTTTAAAAATAATATTTTTCAAATCCTTAGTGGAAACAACCTTTTAAAAAAAATAAAAAAAATTAATAAAAACATGTAGAAGATATCATGAAATTTGTTGATTAAAAGCCATTTGCACCTAACCTCATAATGTCTATTCGCATAATTCAAATGCATCTATAATGGCTTTCGCCAACCATGTTATTAATTAAAGTGCAAATTTAATTCATGTAGTCTAGGATTTATGATCAGAATAACCCACTACTAGATAGGTTTTCTTCGCCTCTCCTCAACTAGGTCACATGTAGTGAAGACTGTGTATGTGCTCTGGTTCATGACGATATTGTTGTAATTCCACTAGTGTGACGTTTTTGTCCCTTTAATTATTATTTTGTCTGAATTGAGTAGCAAAAATCCCTGTCTCAGCCAAGACTTGGAATTAGGCCCAATTGGTAAGCAGCCCAATGTTGTTGAATCACTAAAAGACCATCATTGATGAGCAAAAACGATTGGGCCCAATAACTGAGTACCAAAATAAATACATGGCTACGACGGGAGGAGGATCCATTCCCTATTTATTCTTTCTTTCTTTCTTTCTTTCTTTTTATATAGACAACGGGGACTACACGCACAAACAAAAACAAAAAACCACATCCCCATAAGACACAGGAATAAAGTGTCCGACCTATCCGCCAACAAAATTAGAGATATCAAAACTAGGGACAATTGTGGTCATGTTTGTTGATAGTATCATCACAAAATTTGCTTCATGAAGACGTGTCTAGTCTAAACATTTTATCTCGATTATCACTTGCTAAAAATCATAATGGATCGTCCAATAAATATTAGACCCAAATAAGACACTTCAAAAGAAGAAAAGAAAAAAGAATTGACAAAATAAACTTAATGGAATGTTTATTATGAATTTGAAAGGTTAAGTGGACAAAAGCGAGACAAAAAGCGGTCTTGGACTTTTCTACAGAGGTGATATTTTGGAAGAGAGAGTTTGTAATGATAGTGGAAGGCAAATTCAACGAAATTTTGATGTAGGAAGAACACTTTTGGAGGAAGAGCAACGGTGGGCCATTAGAATAATTCGACGGGAAAATGTATATCTTGGGCAGGATATTGATGGAACTAAAAATTAAAAATAAAAGCGAGATTTGTAACAATAATCATTGAGTCAGTCAGTGTATGTGTGTTAAACCCAATAAAAACATTCACAATCATGTTGGAAGGCAATTGTTTTTCTCTCCACCCAATTGTTCATTTTCTTTAGCTTTCCTCTGTTAGAATGAAAGGTTAGTGTTACTGTTCCCATATGCAGAGGTTGGAATGGATGCCGCTGCCTTAGAGTGAGCTTGATCACGTTGTAACAACAAAATAACTGGCACATTTTAAAGCCCTATCTTAACTATCAGAGTAAAATCATACATTTTTATCTTATCTAGATACAAATTAACATCATATTTTCAAGTTCCACTCACAGTAAGAAAGACTCTACTAACTTATTATAGATGCACTTATTCATCTAAGTTAACGATATGGTACACTTGTACCTTTTCTCGTAACATCAGTATGAAAAATGCTCTAAAAACATAAATCATCAACTTATTTATTAATTAATCTATTTTTATGAGTGATACTCAACATTTAAAAAAAATAAAAAATAAAATATCAAGTATCATTTATAAAACTTGATAAATTAATAAACACGTTGATAAGTTAGGTGTAACATCCTTCCGTCAGTGTAGTCATGTGATGAAACATTTGTCGTTTGTAGCAGTTGCTTCAACGGGGCCCAAAACAATAATTCTGATTAATTTTGGCATCCTTCAGAAGCAAAACCAAATTTACCTAACGGCCTGGTCCATCTTGTAAAAATGGGCTTTCTCGAATAAATATCGTGTCTCCAGACCAACCAAACAAATAACCCATGCCAATATTCAGCGGTGGGCCAATTCTTCATTATTAAGTGCTCTTTTGCATGCTAAAAGAAACTTGTACCCATTGCCTCCGAATTTGTACATTTCTGAAAAAAGGAAACCCCCCATCCCTTTTCCATCATTCTTACCTTCCCAACTAACAAGCACTGAGACTTTCACCCACCGTAACATAACAGGTTAGTTTCTTTTTACTTTATTTAATTATGACCCAAAAAAAATTTGATGTTTTTACTTTTGACACTTTCTTTTAAATAATTTGATGAATTTGAGTCTTTTAAATAAATAAAAAATAGCATTAAAAGAGTTTTATTCTATAATAAGCTAACTTGACTCAACTTAAATTAAACGGAATTTAGTGGACTTGTTTAATTTTTAAGTACAGCCACTATAACGAACATATTTAATTCTCTCAAGCACTATTGTAAGATCAAAAAAAGAATTTGATTGAATAATATTGTAAGCATATAAAAGTTAAATAAAAATGATAGAATAACAATTATTTTAGACAATTTTAAAATAAATAGAAATGAATTTTCTTAAGTGAATTTTGTCTCATGTATTATCTCTCACTATTAATTGATAGGATGAACTTCATACATGTCATAAATAACAAAAAAAATTAGTGATAAGAATTGACATTTAACAACACATGACACAAAATCCATGTAAGAGAATCTATTTCCAAAATCAAATTCGCAACGGTGCTAGGTCCATCGTGATAGTGAAACCTACTCCATCGGTCCTTTTTTTTTTGCATTTTTTTAAACAAAAATTTGTCTAAAATTAATTGTTATTAGATTAGATTAAGAAAGTATTAAATGCATTTTTTTATACTTATACCTTTGTTATTTTTCATACTTTTCATAATACTTATTACTTAAGATTAATTTTATCTATACACTATATTTTCTATATCTTAGTGTCAATTAAATTATTTTTTTAATTGTATATTTTTGTAAAAAAGAAACACGTGGTTGTTTCAAAATCATCATTAATAATTGTCACCCCTCACGTGACTTAAATTTAAACTCAATAAATACTTTGAATTATGGACATAACAAGCGAATAATCTTATAGCCTATTAATTAATGTTGTTTTATTCTCGTATTGGGTGAGAATTTGAGTTGTTTTAATTGTTTACCAAATAAAGGAAAAATTCACTAATCCTCGACCATTTCCAAAGTGCTAAATTTTGTCAGTCTTTGTGCTGCCATCCACATCAATTGGGCGTGAGATGGATTGAGCCATCGGTTCCCAACAAAAAAAAAAAATCTATATAAATATGAAAGAGGCAAGTTTGAGAACATAATCAACAATATTTCCTATAGTATTTTAGTTAACAAAAATAGTAGGTTAAAAATTCTAGCTACCACCACATGACAAATGGCACAGTCACCACTCTGATTAGTGAATTTTCCGTCCTGAAATGAGAAACGAAACAAAACATAATCACCCCTCCCTGAATTCAAAACCTCACTAAAATGTCCCTTTTAATCTACAAAATATACACACAACAATAACTAAGAGGGTTGAAAAATAAAATAAAATAAAATAAAAATAACCTCTACCACTAAGCCGCTACAGCATTTTGTTCATTCCCATCATGACACTCAACGATCTCGTTCTGCGACGACGATGATCCCTCAGAAACACACAAGGGCGAAGAAGGTAAAGAAGAAACAGCAGAGCAATACGCAGTAGCAGTTGAATCAGAACAAGAATTAGATTCAGAATTCGAAGAAGCCGCTAAACTAACGAGCAAATCGACGAAAGCGCCAACGATAAACCCGTGATTCCTCTTGCCGTTAACCCTCAGGTACCAACACAGCAGCTCCTCCAACCCTTCCCAATCCGTAACGCCGTGCGATTCCACCATCTCCTCCATCGAATTCCTGAAATCGCCGTACGGATCCTCCGATTCCATTGCCAGAACCACGCTCTCCTTGAAAGGAAAACCGCTAACCTTCGCTTTCTCCAAAATTGAGCTGGTGTTGTTCTCCCCTGGCTCGAAGAACAGCCTCTCCGACGATCTCACCACGCCGCGCACCAGCGTCTCCAGCGATTCGCCGTCGTCGTCGCCATCCGATTCGGTCGAGAAGCTTCTTCTAGAACGTTCTTCCTCTGATGAGGTGGTGGTTGTTGTGAACCATGACTCCGGTGTTTCTTCCACGGTGCTCTCTGTTGCTGCGGCGGCGGGGTCAAAGAATATAGAGTTGACGGTCTTGAAGATCTCGTTGTCCGCCACGGCGCGGAACGAGATGGTCCTTGGATTGTGGCCGCATGACGGCAGCAATTGCTGCCACGGTGACGACGATGACTCCTTTGCTTTGAACAGCGATAGCATCAGATTTAGTGATTTTTTCTTTCCCATTGGGATTCGATCTAAGAGGTTGTGATGAGTGAGTGATTTGGGAGTTGGTTTTGTGTTATTAAGAGTTTTTGAGGGTTGGTGGTTGTAATAAATATGATCACAGGGGGGGGGGAGGTTGCAGTGGTGGTATTTAAAGCTGAGGGGAGTGTGGTGGGGGAAGCAAGAGAATATGGGGTGTTGGTAGGTGTTAGTTTTCATGTGTGACATTTAATTTGTAGGTTTGTAAAATTCAATGGTATTCAATGCCCTCTTCCCATCAACAACTGAATGTAACAGCACTTTTGATCAGTTCCGCACTGTCCTCTTCGTATCTTTTTTACAAATAAATATTCAAAACATAGCCAATATTCAATTATTTTATGGTTTCATCTTTTTTAGGATTGACACAACATATATATATAGGGTTGTATTGAAGAAAAAAAAAATAAAACTGGCATGTTTTTAATAACAAAGAATGTTTCACAACCTTAAAACTTGTTATTTTAACTTTTTAACCAATGCAATATTATCTTTGTTGAAATCACTAATCATTAATACATATAGCATTATTTAAAAAATTCAACAAGATCTAAAGCGTGAATTGAACTGATACTGAAATTGTGCTGAACAATTAAATTGAAACGGAAGGATATTATTATTAGGATTTTGCTAACCAATATTCTTAAGATATTGTTAATGAAGTTAAAATGATAAGTTTTAAACTTTTAAAATATTTAATGCCATTGAAAATATATAACTTTTATTTTTTTTAATACAAAGTTCCTATTTTTGTTTTCTAGCAAAATCCTTATTATTATCCTATATCTTTGATATTATGAAGACACCTTTTATATTATTTTTAGAACAAGGATAAGAAATGTCCAATATCAGAAACATCAGGGGAAATTGTATGTACGTACCTAGTATTTGGAATTGAACCATTATACATCGATTTACAGTTGTGGAAGATAACTTGCGCTTTACCTCCAGGTCGTGAATATTAGTGGCAAAAATGTTGGAAAGAGAAGGAAGTTAGTGTCTTTATCTTTATTATGTTATAAATTAAATAGTAGTAAAACGGTTGAAAAGGACAGCTATATGGTACGCAGATTAAAAGAAAATATCTGTAGTTAGAAGAGACTATGAGTAATTGATAGAAGCAATAGCATATTATAGAACTGAAGGGAAAAGAGGGTGAATTCATGTGAAGTAGTAGTATTTAAGACGGGGACGGTTGCATCACGCATACTTGGCTGAAACCTAAAACTAGGCTCTGTATTTATTAGAGACTT
>QANU01024517.1:1299254-1321754 GCA_003254905.1 Nissolia schottii
TAATTGAAAATATCATCTATAAGTTTGTAATGTTTGTGTACTTATAAGAATAAAGTTTGTGCATTATTAATGGTGTATGTATGAGTGTATAAAATTGGGTGTACATGTAGCATTTTTGATGAAGTTAATTGGTTTAGTTCTAACTCAAAAAAAAAAAAGAGTGAATGTTTGTTTTTTTTCTTCATATAGAGTTGACTTAAATTTTACAAGTCATTAATGTTAATTTCAAGTTAATCAATTTCAGCTTGGTGTGGTGCTTGAGGTATGCAGATTTGTCACAAATTGAAGTAGAGATGTTTTTGTTTGTTACTAAAAAAATAAGTTTTGGCTTTTGTATCGCGAAGTTAATGATAGAGATATGTACGATAATTATATAACATGTATTTAGACATAATTAACTACAAATTGTAAAGCAGTTTAGTGTCGTTTTGTATATTTGGAAGGCTATTTTTTATTTTTCTTCTTTGCATGGGTATTTGGACTTCACTATTAGTAAAATCAATAAATTCAACTCTAATATTGTAATTGTTCTTCTCAACACAATTTTTTTTTTTGGATCTTGAATCCAAGATAAAAAGAAATTAACTCATCTAACACTAAATCAATCTTGTAAGTCAAATTTATTTTATTGAATTTAATACTCATTAATACAATGTTTGATGCCATTGCTCTAACCGCACCGTGTGGATCGATCCAACGGTCTCTATCAACCAATCAAGTTGACTCCAATGAGATATAGTATCTTCTCGCCATGCTTGGGAGTTGGGGCTTCTTATTACTTAAAGATTCACCCTTTGATAATTGCTAAGAGATGCATCTGTTTTTGGCTCTTTAGCACAAATGATTGTTCATTGGTCCATGTGATAATGGGTCCTTAAATAATGATTTTTTAGATGTACATTAAAAATAACACTTAGCCAACTTGAGAATGAGGTTACTATTGAGGTCCCCGCAGCATTTTAGATGTGCATAAAGTGATGAAGCTTTTAGAGGGAAACATGCCACATAATAATTGATGCGTCATGAAATATAAATGAAAACTATATTACGCTAAAGTTGGTGAATCAAGATGTACTTTTTCAGTGATTGCACCCAACGGGATGCCTCCTATTTGAGGAGAAAACTCCGCGTAAAATATACATAGGACAAATTTGATCATTATGTGCAAGCTCTTGTTTCACAGTCTGGCTTTGCTAGATCTCAATGAATCTACATGGAAAATATTTTTCATATTCTACAATGTTACGAGCAATTCGAATGAACCAAGATGTAATGTAATCTTGGTCTCAATATGAATCTGAAAACTTTTAAGAAGAATGAACACAATGATGTTATTGGTGATGTTTTTGATCTGACAAAGATGATATCTACAAAAATCATTTTAATGCTCAAGTCTAATATGTAAGTAAAATTAGATGATTATTTAAGAGAGAATGTACTAAAGCATGAATGACATTCATCCTTATATACTGTGAGAATATGACTTGCATTATGTACGTTGGAGGTGTTTTTATAACCTTAGCCGAGATTATCATGAAACTCATTATGTCGTGTGTCCATAAATGCATTCATGATGTCTCATAAATGCTATCTACATTGTACACTTATCAACGATTTTACAAGTGTATGGTGATACTCAAGTTACCTCATAAAGGTTTGGATTTAAGTTTAATTAGATTGAGTCGTGTATAAAAGAAGATGTGTAACATCTATCTCACACTTCAATGACCCAATATTATTTCCGACATATTAGACGCATCTAAGACTCATCATAGTTCAACGGTAACATATAATTTGTCCCATGATAGGAATTTGCATATATTATTAATTTCATCCTGGTTTCTAGCTTCAAGCTTGATGGCGATTGATTTTATTTCATGGACAGTCAAAACTTAATTATTATTATTATTGCCTCATTGTTTCCATGTCCAATATTTAGTGGATGAGGCGTGGATATAATTTAATTTATGCACTATGCAATTTTAAAGCTTATTTTTTTTTAGGAGTAGAAGAGATCTTTGTAGTGGAATCTTTGTATCACACTGTCTTCAGAATTTTGGGCTTCCCAAGAGAAAAATAGTTGTAAGTGAACTGTTATGTCTCCCAACCAAGCCATATAGATGCACATGCAAATTTGAACCCTATGATTGTGCCCCAACATCTGCTTCAAGAATAGTTTAATTAACTTCCGAAGGTGTAACCTTCAATAATTAATTTGATTTTTTCTTTTCTTGTTATGAACAACCAAGCATGAAATGTTCTTTACTTTATTTTCCTTTTTATTACTTTTATATTTATTGGCATCTCGCACGCTAGAAATTAAAGTCAGAGAACTTTCTTAGAAAATTGACATGCCAAACAAGCATCAAATTTGCAGGCTTTACATCCGACCAAAATATTGCAAAGCATATTTTGATAATTAATTAAGTGCAAGTCAGCAACATACTCAGAAATGAAAATTTATTATATTTTTTTTATTTATTCTAATTTTATTTATTCATAAAATTTATTTTATATGAAAGTAGGAACAAAAAATGCTACTTTCTCCCATTTGTTAAAAGTCCAAATAACATGAACAACAGCTTCATAGTTGGCAAAATTAATGGATAAATTAGTTAGTCACCACTAATTATATTTAAAGTTTAATTGTTAATTATGCACTAATAATGTAAAGTTTTATTATATTGTCATTGAATTAAATCATTTTATATGTGTTCCTTTTCAAATAGTTGGCAGAAAAGACAAGTGTTTTTACTTATGTAATAAATTTTGATTGAATGACAATATAAAAATATTTTATATTATCAATACATATCAAATAAACTCATATATATATAATTCAATATAAAAAGAAAAAACCATCTACAAATTTTAAAAATATATGATAGGCTAAAACAATAACATTTGTACGCGTCGAAGACTAGATACAATGGGATTTAAGCACATTGCTCTCCAGGCAAGATAACTAATATTCAAACCATATAGAAGGTAATTGTTGGCAACCTCTTAACCACAAGAGTGTGGAAAAAACACCTTAAAGACCAAAAAAAGAAGAAGAAAAAAACTAATAACTTTTTGAAAAATTTTATTGTTTCAGAAGAGGTTATCGTGTAAGGATATGATCGATGCCCCTTTAATTATTTATAACAATTAAAATCTCTAATATGAAGGTTATGATATTAGAAAATATATCTCTTTCAAGTCAAAAAGAAGAATTCAGTGTTAAATTACTCTTTCATAATGTTAGTTTATTTCACATTTTTATATCCGTTCATAATTTAATGTATTCAAATATAATTATGTTTAAATACATTAAATTATAAATTAATCTTACAAGTAAAAGTAGACTAACATTATGAAACAGATGAAGTATTATTTTAACTTCAAAACAATGTGCTATATCATTTAATAAGCTGAAAGACTACATGTATAAATTCCTAATAACAAATTAATTTGAATACTAAGGGAGAATAGATATTTGTACTCGTAAAAAAAAGATAACTTTTTATTTAAAAAAATAGGGAATAGGTATTTGTTAAATAATTAATAACTATTAAACCTTCCAAAGTAAACTTATCTCTTTATAATTAATTATATTTAAAGTTTTTCATGTAATTAAGGATTGCATAAAATATGTTTTTCTAATTATAATTTATCATTAAAAATAAAATTTTTATTTATTTATTGATGCATGTATTCAATACATTAATAAAAAATATCATAATCATAATGTTTAATTATTTTTTATACCTTATATGTTTTGAGATTAAGCTTTTGAGAAAAAAAATCTACATATAATTGTAAATGATGCAAGATCACACTTGTCCAATTAGAAATGATTTATCATTTTGGCAAAAATCTTTATCTAGTTCAATGAAGAAAGAGAAGGTGCAATAAAGTTTTAATTATGAGAGAGAATAATTGACTTTAATGTTTAGTTTTTGTTTAAAAATAAGAATTTGACTGTACTTTTGTTGCAAATAATAATAATAATATATAAAACTTACAATATAGAAATTAGTTCATAAATTAGAAAACACATATAGTTTATATTTTTCTATTCAAACACTATTATTATTATTATTATTATTTTAATTATATATATTAAAAAAATATGATAATATATTTTAAAAATTCTTAAAATTATCTTTGTATGAAAAATACGTAATACAAATATACAAAAACAAAAAGTAAATTTTAATTATATTCAATCAGAAAAATAAAATATTGTTTGCTTCATTTTTTATCTTTATTTACTTAATAAATTTGGTCATGTTGACTTTATATTTTTTTTAAGATAAATACACTCAATTATTTTTCTATGAATTATTAAAGTTAATTGTTCTTTATCTCTCTCTTCATTCAAATTGTATAATATTATTCGCGTAAGAAAATGTATATTATTCTCTATCTTCATTAAATTGTGTCAATTTATAATATTATAATAAATAATAAAAAATAATGATTAGAGATTATTGTAATTATTAGACTTATGTGTGTTAAAATCAAATTACACCGATATAACTTTAAGTATAATTATATCACTTAATAATTTTTTATAAACTTAAATTTTTATGATCCAACTGATAAATTATATTTACCTATTATAAAGACCTCATTTGTGTCAAGTTTTAAAATAATCAAACACCAACAAGAAGGTAATCAAATAAATCTTATGATCACACATTTTAAAAATATGTATCACGTTAGTTTTGATCTATATACAATTTTTGTCAAGCAATTATAGATTAATATAAAATTTTGTAGATATGATATATATAATATGAACTTTTAATACAATAGTTGATTTTCCAAAAGAAAAATTTATTAAAAAGTTATTACCAATTATTTAAAGTTATATCTATATAACTTGATCCAAAATCATATACGTTATCCTTTACAACTTTCTTCACTCTTGTAGTTTGACAAAAACGTCAATTTTATTCTTGGTGGTTTTTCACCAACCCCACGGGGTAAATACCTCGTGTTACTTAATTTATCTATTTTTTGATCATTTTTACAATTAAATTTATCAATTTTTGTTATCATTTCATGATCTATTATGACATATTGATGGATTATATGATCTAATATGATAAATTAATATTTTTCAGTACAATATTTGTAGAGAGGTGCATCGTAAACTCAAATGATCCGCAAATCTCTAAACTTCTTATAAGTTGACACTTTCAATGATTTTACTAATAAAAAATTTATTACGATCATATAGAACATGAAATAATAACAAACTTAATGAATTTAGTTGTAAAAATTATCAAAAATTGATAAATTAAGTAACATAGGATATTTGCCTAAATGAGAAACCACATTTATTATTTATTCTTTGTGCATTAATGGATACAATACAAATGTCTAAAATGGTAGTTAGCCATAATAATCTCATTAATTGAAGAAACATGTTTAATTTTCTCTCTTGCTTTGCCACAAATTTAAAATTAAGCATATATGTTATTATTTTAAACATTGCAGTTTTAGATTGTGGCTAGACTGTAATTTCATGATCCATGTTGTTATTTTAAAATGTGGATCAAAATCTTTGTGTGATAATAACTCACTGTAACTTCGTCAAATGAATATAAAAATAATTACTAACATGATGAAAATATTTATATTAAATCGCTCAATTATTATTCTGATAGTCATTAGCAACTTAAATGTATAATATTTGTTTGAATTAAGTGGTATGATATTCTGTTTTGTAAAAATTCAGGTTGAATATTGCAAATGGAAAAAAATTAACGCTATGAATTTTAATTATATTGCATCAACACGACTCAAATCACACTAGTCAAATACAATGAACTCAAAATCCATATAACTTAAATAATAATTATAAAAAAAACTAGAAATTTAAAGGTAATAAACACGGTAAAAGTACTATTGTCAATAAGACATATTAAGAACAAACCTTGCAAAATTTAAAGACTGACTCAAAGAAATGCTAATACATTTTTCAAAAGACTGACTTGAAGAAATACCAATAAATTAAATCTGCCTTGTCTTCTTTTTCTTTGCGGAATTCACTTGAAACTTGTTAGGCAGCTCAAGATTCTTGCATTTCGGGCATATTGGGTTAGTTTTGGACACCATCACATATGCGTAACAACGAATGCATCCCATAATAATAAATGACGGTATCTTGTTTTCTGAAACACTTCCCATATTCCCATTGAAGTTTGGTGTGGAAGACATGTATGCTCCTTGAGGTGATGATATCAATGAAGGTATAGGTTTCACATCATTTAATACATCCTCATGAATTGATTTTGATTTACTAGAGTTTGTTAAGTTCTCATTCATCTTTGTCTCGATTATACTTTTCCCACGTCTTTCCACATGTGTTGAATCAACCTTCAAATCAGCAATCAGTGCACCATTTATAATAATTTGGACAAAAAATAAAACAAAATCTATTAAGTAGTGTCCATCTATCAAAGAAAACAATTCCACAACAGAACACACACACACGTATATATATATATGTGTGTGTGTGTGTGAATTAAAAAACAAATTTACCTCATATCTAATTTCATGTCGAACATAAAAGATGTATTCATCATTCGGTTCAGGTCGTGGTGGTTGATTGATATCAATAGACATGTCCAATTGTCTTCGAAGAAGATCAAGGCTAACTTGGTGCGGGTAAGCACAAGAATTACTAGGACTCCTAAAGATACCACCCCCATCTTTTCTCTCAACAATAATTTTTTGAATTTTCTGTAGTTTACCAGTGCGTGGTGTTTCCATTGATGTGTTTGTAAACTAGATAATGATGTTAAAGAATCTTTGCAGGGGCATTATATAGCCAGCGAAACGCAGTTTTTGCGCACCCTGACTTGATAAAAGGAAGGTTCGTGGTTTTTTCCAAATGTACCTGGACAGATTCATGTTTTCAACCTGCATCAAATTCAAAAGAGAGTTTACTAATGTTAATATTTTTTATTTGGAAAATAATAAAATAAATAAATAAATAAATAAATCAAAAGACATTAATTACCGGTTACTATGTATTTTACCTGTTTTATAATATCTGTCAGTTTTTAAATTTAATTGATTAGATATAGATTTGTGAATATCTCAAATTTAAAAATTGACAGATAGTATAAAATAGAGAGAATATTCAAGAGTATATTTGTAGTTAATTGCATTTTTAAAATTGCATAACCCTCTATAATCCTTATAATTGTAAGTTTTTGGTTGTAAATAATCCTCTATAATTGGTATAGTGATAGATTTAAATCTCAGTATCAAACAATATTGATTGTCACCAACGGGGTCGGTCCAAGTGGTAAGCGGCTTGGTATCGCTTAAGCAAGGTCCGTAGTTCGAGACCTTGTGTACGC
Source organism: Nissolia schottii (assembly GCA_003254905.1). NCBI lineage: Eukaryota > Viridiplantae > Streptophyta > Magnoliopsida > Fabales > Fabaceae > Nissolia > Nissolia schottii. Next base: position 1,306,619 of record QANU01024517.1, read on the forward strand.
AGTTATCCCCGCTGGGAGACTCACCCGCCATAGTCAGGTGCGCGATCCGGGTCGACTCGGATTAGTCAAGGCTAAGCCTTGGATACCGGGCAGACAACCTAAAAAAAATAATATTGATTGTCAATAATTCACTTCCTACCTAATACTATTTTTATTTACTGTAAAATATGATAAAGAATTCAAAGTATTAAATTATTACAATAATGTTTTACATGTTATACCAAAATTTTGGAAGTAACAAAAAAAAGGGCTTAAATTTTCCCTTAAGCATTATATTCAAAGTGATAAAGTACTTAAGGGGTTCATTCTTACATTATTGGGCACATTATAATTACAACACACCTTATCAATGCAAGTGTGTGTATATGTATTAAGAGTTTAATAGTATGCTCCTTACTTTTTCACTTTAAAGGAATCTCATGCAAAACTTCCTAATACAATAATATAAGAACTCTAGTCTAATAAAGTAAAGTATAGATTTTTTTTTTGAATAAAAAAAAAGTAATATAGTTTCAAGAAAAATGTGAAGCTATTGAAATTCAAGAAAATCATATAGTAACTTGTAAATATAAATCGTATGAACCGCATTTGAAAACCCAAACTCCCGCTCAACTCATGGTAAACTGATTTTGGAGGAAAAAATATTATGTTTGGCGCCTATCAAGTTTCAAAATTAATTTTGGCTCTAAACCCATGTATAAGTAAAAACAACATGCTTTGTGTTGGACTTTTCACACTGAGCATCCAATTATACTTTTTTAAAACAAAATTTTTCATTTCATCCATAAACTATTTTAAAAATATTTTAATTATTTGTTCTTACAAGTTCCAATGTATATTATTAAATAATTGCCACTATTTAAAATCAAATTTTCTCTTTTAATTTTTTTTTGTATAATAAATGACATTTTTATGTGTGTTATAATATTTTATTTTAGTTTTAGCATAATTGTTTGTTGTATATTTCATGCATATTCTATTCAACATTTTTTAAAAATGTTTTCTAAGCATAAAAGAAAAATTAACAAATAAAATAACTTGCATTATTTATATTTATTTTGATAGTAACATTAAATGTAAAATTTGACTGTTGAAACAATATATAGCCACTTGTTCAAATTTAACAAAAAATAATAATAAAAATGACAAATAAAAGAGACTACAGTAAATATATTATGAAATTTATATATTTTTCTTAATAATTATGAGCTTTAACATGATTTTGAACAATACTACCCAAAAAAACATTTATGTATTATTTCAAAACCATTTTTCAAACTAAAAATTCAACATAAATCATTTTTATACACTACTAATTCAATGTTAAGCAAAATAAACTTTGTAAAAGCAAATTCATTCAAACTTAAGTTTACAAACACTAATCCCAACATAATTTAATAGTAAAATATTTTTTTTTACGAGTTTAATAGTAAAATATTTGAAAAGTTTTAATTGTCAAGTATTCAGATAATTAAGAGGTTTTTTGCTTGGTTTTAGTATATATTATTGGAATAACCCGTACAATCCCGTTAAAATGATCCTTTTTATTGGACGAAAATATAATATATTTTTTTACAATTGTCAGTGCATTGCATGATAATTAAATTTTTTATTTAAATATAAAAATATTTGTATTTCATTATAAAACATATATTTTTTTAAATTGTTACACTTAAATTCTATTTATTCATTATTAATTATTGAAGTGAGCTATTTTATATTTTTCTCATTAAAGCTCTCTTTCACTATTTTTTTTTTCTTTATCACGGCGTGTCAAGTTAAACCGTTAGATTAAAATGAAATTGATAATGCTCTATTATGGTAAGAGCATTATTTCTAGAGTTATTAATTGATAGGTCTTGATGAAACTACTAACATCTAAAATTTTTTAGAAAACTTTTTTTTTATTCAATTAGCAAAAACTTCACCTAAGTGTATTAAAAAATAATTGCTTGATTTGGTAAATATTTTTTTAACAGTAAATAATATTGTCTTCTTAAACTTAAGAGCATATTTGATATTGTGACGACCCTTAAAAGAGAATAGGAGAAAAAAGGGACGTATCGCACGAGACGTGTAGCCATCTCGCATGAGATGCAAGTCAGGGAGCTAGCGCGCTGCAACAACTCGGTTTGTTGGGTGGGGAGCGCTATAACATGTCAAAAATTAATCCCACATCGTTTAGAGTGATAGAAGGATCCCCTATAGAAGCTGTTAGTTGTGATTTTCCATTGAACAATTCATGGAAACGACGATCTTGAAACTTATAATTATCACACTGTAAACGAGGTTAAGAATAGAAACACATACCCGGATCCATATCGTGATTGAATCGTATTACGAAATCTTTTCCCCTCTCTTCCTTTAATCCTTTCTACCCCTTTTGATGGTGAGAAGAACGTTTTCTATGGCAGACTTCAAACCGTAATGATTTCTGAATTCTTTGGAATCCTTGAATCCTTGTTTTCCTTTGAGTAACGTCATTTTATTTATAAGGGAGAGTGGATGGTTAGTTTTACCAAAATACCCCCACTAACTCTATCATCTTTTATAGAATTAATTGTCATCATCTTAATTCCCTTTTATTAGAGTTAGTACCACTATAAGTTACATGGACCACATAACCAGGAGATTAAAATAATCTTACAGAAGCTTCACATTTGCTAATTCACTCTAAAGCTTGAGGGGTCCCATTCTTATGAGACTTTTAACTCCAGTTATCTTTTTATTTATTTTCTCCCTCTTGTCTTCCTTTCGTGGGGAAGCAATGCCTCCACGTAAGATGTCAGGAGCTCTCAGCTTAGTGCTCCTTAGCGGTCAGCCATGTTAAGTTTTGGGCTTTCTTCACGATTTATTTTAGACTATGTATTTATTTTTAAAAGATATTTATTTATTTATTTTAACATTATTTCATTTATGCATGTTTTATAAAATCCTAGGAGGTAAAATTTATTATTTTATTTTATGTATTTATGAAGAATTCTTTTATCATGAAAGTTATTATAGAACCACACGAGACCACATATTTTATTGCATTAAATAAAATCATGTTGCATGTGTATGATTAGTTTTTTTAACAAAAGATGATGGTTAAGGGAAGATTCTAGTGGATAAAGATTTCTATTAAGAAAAGGTTCTGATTAAGGATAAGACTTAGTATTTAAATTTTCATTGTCACGCACATCTCTTACTTGGGAACCTTCCTAAGCATGAGATCTTAGTCTACCTTTATTTTTCCAAGATAAAACATTTAATATATATTAAGTCATGTTATACTATCAGTATCAATTAACGGATTATGTTATGTTATGTATTTAAAATTGTTTTCATGTGAGTATATCTATGATGAAACTGTAAGTTAACAACAACTTACGTTGACCCTAGTATACCTTGTACAATCGTATAGTAGAATAGGATTCATGTAGATTTAGGGGTAAGACCGTAAAGCCTGGACATTTCAGGAATAACTAAACCGTAATGCTCGGAACGTCTATCTAGCGAACTCCCAACCATATTATATTTTCAAATGCTTTTATGTATTAGTTTTTACTATAGAAATATTTTATGCTTGTTATATATTATGTATTGTATCTGCATGTCATGTTTTTCAATGTGTCCCATGTTGTCGTGCGGACGGCCACTCGTTGAGACTCTTCCTAGAGTTCTCACCCCCAACCTCTCCTTCTAGTTACAGGTTATGAAACAGCATATCAGAACATGGGTTTATGGTCAGGATAGCGACGTCAGAATCTAAGAGTCAACAATTCTCCTTGAGGTGAAGCTACTATAGGAATTGTTAGCCTTATTTTTATTTTGTAATCAAGTCATGTCTAGAGTGCTCCAATTGTATACAGACAGGATCTTCAGATCAGTTGCATATTTTATCATGTACATTTATGTTTAATGTAAAAGAATTTATGTTTATTCAGAAAATGAAAGTTTTATTTGTTTTAATTAAAGTTAAAGTGCATATTTTTGCAAACAACGTTCTTAGAAGCTTCCATAAGGGAACTAAGTTACGCCCTAAGTTGGGTTGTGACAAATATTCACTGTCAATGTAAATTCTTTTTTACATGATAATTTAATCAAATCATTTCGTATGCATGACTTTTAAAATAGTGAAAAAAAGAGTCAATTACTTTTTATATTAAGTAACAATATTTGATTGGATGAATGAATGAGCATTGGTGGTCGGTTTAAGAGGAACGAGGTGATACTAGATTTGTATTAGGCCAGTTCGAGTCATCCAGAAGGGCAACATGGGCCGAGTTAAAAGGGGCTAGGTGATACTATATTGTTAGGTTGCTCCACGTTTGAGGGTGGAGTAGTTCATGGAATGCGTGAATTTAAGAGATGAGATATAACTTTTGCCTGCATATTAGCTTCCAATTCACACTGAGTTGTTCCTTCCTTTAGAAAACCCTAGTCGCTCCTCCCTTTACATTCACTAACAACATACCGAACCTTGCTAGACCGGCGGGGGAGCTATGCCCTATGGAGGTGGTCGTCCCCTCCATGGTGGCCAATGAACCCTACCCTTTCTCCATTTCCTTTAGCTTTTCCTTCCCCCATTTTTTCCTTTTCTGTTATGCTTCTTCTCATTTCCTCTCATTCCCTTTACCTTTTCATCCCTTACATGAAGGGGATTATTAGTTTTATGGAACAATTCATCTCTTTATGGTGAATATGGCGACCCGTTCCTATTTTTTGTTAAGTTTTTTGCTCCTCAACGTCTCCCCAACATATGGGTGCTTGATTTTATATTTAGTGAACCTTCTTGATGGAAAGATGTCTGCATTAGGGGATAAATCACGAGTTTGACTCATTTTTTAGATTTTCACAATCGTAACTCTTACCTGAATCAGAAGATCTCACATGAGGCAAATCAACGAGTTTGGTTGGTTGTTGTGGGTTGATGTATTGTTTTGGAATAGTAGGCCTCTTTCTCTAACACAACTGTTTTGGAGGGCCTTGTGTTATGATATTTTCCACGTTGTTGGCTACTAGCGTACTAGCTTGATTCCCACAGTGTTTAGTGAACTAGATGCCTTCGTTTTAACACTTGACTTTGTAAATATTTTTGTGGTGTTTATCTTTCTATATATTTTGATTAAACGAGTTATAAAACACTTTTGATAAAAGATCCAAGACCTGGACATTGTTCACCTTAGAATTCAAGGGTATTCGTAGTGTGATGCTATAGGTGTCACTGATGTATCACTTATAGTTGTAAAGGTTTCATTAGTTATATTCTTAGGCCTAGTCTTATTTTTTACAGGTTTTGTTGTACCGGTTTCTTGGTTGTAATTAGGTTTATACCTTTGTCTATTTATCAATTAAAGTTTATTGACGAAAGAAAAAAAATAGTTGAGATCTAGGAAACACAGACACTTCATGAGATTGACGTGTTCCTGTGTTCGACACACGGAGTCACTCATCGAACACACGTGTTGCAAAGTGTTCAAATAAAAAAATTCATAATTAGTCATAGCTATATCTGAAATTTCGCTGAACTGTGTTTGAGTAAAAAATATTTTAAATACTAAATAATTTATAATAGCATGAGCTCTTAAGAAAATTAACAAGTATTGACACGTGAAAATATCTTGAATGCTCCATATATTTTGAAAAGGGTTTGAAAAGTATTAAAAGTAATTTTATACCTATATATGTTGTGTGTCTTGTAAAATTTTGAAATTGGTGCGTCATTAAGTCCCATGTTGTGTCGTGTCCTGTGTTAATGTTGGTGTCAATGCTTCTTATGTTGAGGTGCTGAATGATTAGGTTATATTATCATGCAATCAAATTATTCATTATGCATAATTTTTGAAGTAGTATTGTAAAAATCAAACATGTTTGTTGATGTGATAGTAGGGATGGCACTGAGACAAATTGGGGGCAATGGATTTTCTCGTGTCCCTTGCATGAAAGTTTTTATCCATCCCTGCCCCATATTTGTGTGGGTACTCGCCCGTCTTCAATTTTCTTTTGAGTGTCTGGATACTCATAAATATCCATGGATATCCAATACATCATTAAAATTTTAAAATAAATAAATGAAAATAAACTCTATCACAACTTTTAGAAATTTATCATGTAATTGAAGGCACAATCCAAAAAAATTGAATACCTTAAAACAATTGAAATAAAAAATAGCAATAAATAGCAACACCAATTCTTAGTCTAGTCAATCCAAATAGCAACGTTCTTAGTACAGCACACAGTGTCATGGTTTTAATCTTTAGTTCATAATGGATCTCAAATATTGTTAAGATAGGAAAACAAGTTAATAACAGACATAAAAAAATGTGGTTGAATAATACATTATAAGTTGAATGTATCAAAATAAATTCATTTAATTAGTTGAGAATAATTTAGATATTTTGTATATCATGTAGCTAGGTACAGGGAGAGTAATCCTAGCCTCAAGCAGATATTAAAAAAATCCATTCCCATTATGAGGGGGAATATGTGCCCCATATTCATCCCGTCACGGGTACAAGTAAAATTGCCAAGCTTGCGTTGTATTTTTTTTTGGTATTTTAAGAATTACATTACATTGATGTGTAACGGGGTTTGAACCTAAAATCTCATGTATATTACCCAAATCCCTTACTATGAGACCAATTCTTGTGACTTAGCCTATTTGATAGTATATAATTAGATAAAAATGTAGTTTTATTTTTTTCCCGTCGGTGCATTATTTTTTTAATCTTGAAATTTAACTTATTTAAAATATCTTAATAATTTGATAAATTGAAATATCTTAATATTGACATAGGAAAGTTAACATTAATTTTTTGTAACACAGTTTACCCAACTCGTTGTGGACTAAGGTGGGCCTATAAACGATCATCATGAGTAAACTTATCAACTTTGTGGATCAAAATTTATTTTGGGCCCGAAATCATGGCAGTCTAAACAAGCCATATCGGCCGAAAGGAGCGGAGCCCCAAATACAGAGAAGGGTTTGTAAGAAAGTTGTGTGGACCCGAAATCAATCACCATCACCATCATCCAGCAGCGTAAACCACATTCCACAAAAGGCTTTTTCCCAAATTTGAATTCCGAAAAGCGCCAAGCGTAAATCCCCCTCCGATCCATGCCCTTCATCCAAATCTGAAATCTCTCTCTCTCTCTCTCTCTCTGTTTTGTGTGAGTTCAAATGGCGTTGATGGAAATGGTGTGAATTGAAGGAAGGGAAGGGAAGAATGTCGGCGAAGGAGAAGCAGGTGGCGCAGATCTTCGAGAGGACGAAATGGATAATCGAGCAGGCTCGGCAGCAGTGCCTTCTTTGGGAGCAACACCTTTCTCCCAAACTCATCCTCAACGGAATTCTCCCTCCTCCATGGCTCTCCAACTCACATCCCATAGGTACTCTTATTCTCTCCTTCTCTCTTTCTCTCTTCTCCACCCCTTCCGCTTTTGGAACTATAGTCGCTTATTTTTTCGCTATTCAAATTGAAATTCCATTCGCATTTTAGGTCTCACCCTAGTTTCCGTGACAGTAAGATTTACAGCGAAGTTGTGAGGGATGCGATACAATTTCTGCTTCTGGTTCCCTCTTTGTCTTGAAGTAATTGATTCGTGTTATAGTGAGATATGGATGTCCAATTTTCTAGTTCAGGGAACAGAAACTATAAATTACCCGTTCCGTTGGTTGAAGTTCACTACAGTTGTAATTATCTCCTTGGTAGAGCATTATTATTTTGAGATTTTTTTTACTGAATCTGAATTCATTTTAGTGGACGCATTTAATTGTTGCACGTGATATTGTAACTTGCTGTCACAAATGAGTCCCTGTTTTCTTTTCTCATCTACAAGTTTCAAAATAAGAATCTGTCAAATAGCATAGGTGAAATTATGTGGAGAAATGATATTTTCGGCAATTTTATTTTGTAGCAATGAGCAGTTTCATATAGTATGCTCCTACTCACCGATGAAGGGAACTCACTACAATTAGTAGTTCTACTTCAGTTATATTTTAATCCACAACATCTCAGTTCTCAGCTAAATTTCCTTTGGGAAAATTGATCTTGATTTGTTAAAAATCTTTCCTATCCCTGCAGAGTCAAACAAGGATGATACTTTCTCTGGAGTCCTATTGTCTCAACCACAATTTGGAATTCCTTTCTCTGGTCGTCATTGCAATCTATATAGCAATCTGGGAGTTGTATCTGATGATATTCTATATCCAAATGGTTTAGACAATGAAGTCAATGCTCTGAAGGAAGACTGTAACATAGGAGATGGGATTTCAAATTTGCCAGATTGCTCTGTCAACAACGATGGATGTGCCTCAAGTGGTCATCCAGAGCTGGATTCTGGTGCTATATCTCCTCAGAATCAGATAGAACCAAGAGTCTCAGACAGCTACCATGACCCATCTCTGTCACTGGCAAAGTTACAGAGATCAAAGTCAAGGCAGAAGGCTCTGCAGCTACGTCGTAGAGCAAAAGCACCAAAACGCAGGTCAGGAGATGATAATAATGCTGGCATTTGTGCTGGAACAGTTACTGGTTCTGCAGCTTCAACTCTGCAGGAAGAACATATTAAGGAGCCAGACCTGGTCAAAGAAGTGGGAAGGGGTGACTGTCTGACTCAAACAAATGGAAAGTATGATTACTCTGGCCGAATAACAAGATCTAAAGGATTAGCCCAGAAACTCACCTCTTCAAATGTTGCTAGTTCTTCGGTGATGAAGGAAGATGGTCCTCCTAATAATTCGAATGAGTCATCAGAGCTAGTGAATGAACCTTGTCTTCGAAATGAACGTTGTGAAGTTAAGGACGCAGACAAAGGAGAGTATCAAAGGAAGGAAGCTGGAAGCAGTGCTTATCATAAGAGCACAACAAAATCCAGATGTTCCATTCAGTCAAGATATGATAGTGAAATCTTGAAGCACGACAGCACTTCAGGCATAGACAATGGAGTTGTTTGTATGCAACCATTTGCTTCTGTTGAGGTAGCAGATTTAAGCAAATCCTCTGATCAAAACAATGGAAGTAGAGGGAATATAGTCAAAGATGGTGGTTTCTGCAGCAACAACGAAGTTAGCACTCATGGTAGGAAAGGATCACTTAGAAATTCCAGCCTATCACTAGTTGATGACTTTCTGATGACTGGTGATTGTGTAAATTCTATCAATAATTCAGTGCAACCTTTAATTTCACAGCATTCACAAGGTCCCGTATTGTCTGTTGTTGGTTCCTTCAATAGTCAAAAAGGTCCGGACTCTTGTGCTCTGAAAGCAAAAGAACGATTGAGCAGAAATGGTACCTGCATCGAAGTTGCTGGTAAGAATTCTCAGAATGTACAGCTTGTTGAACTGGATGCTAGAAGCTTATCTTCAAGTCAAAAGGATTCCAAATTAGATGCTGAAATGACCCTGAACTCTGCGGAGAACATTGCAGCATCTGCTTCTAGAAATACAAGGACTGACACTACTTGTGCAACTGAAGTATCATTGAGGCCAGGGAGTACTTCCAATTTATTTGGGGGGTCTTTACTTGTAAAATCCTTACACACTGAAACAGCTGTAGCTGTAAAACTCTTGGATGCCCAAGAAAATATACTATCTGGTGCCAACCTCGCTGATGATATTCAGGACAGGTCAACTGCAGCCATTGCCAAAGTTGATGCTGAGTTGGACGGTTTAGTTGAAAAAGATCCTTCGTGTTTGGGCTCTGCACTTGCTCGTGTTAGCCCTGAGGTTGGGATGGATGGTTTGGCCTTAAGGGTGCCCTCTGATTTTGTTAGGTCAGTGATGCCCAAGCAACTTGATTTTGATGATGTAGAAGGGTCAAATATGAATGGAATTCCTAGTCTTGATATGGCAGAAGGACAACAGGGTCTGTCACCAGATGAAGAACCTTTGGATTTGTTGGAACCAGATGTACATGATGAAGATACTTCTCTTGAATGCCAAGTCAAGTGTAACTCTTCAGGGGAGATGTGTCTGCTGGAAACAGGGGGGCCTCAGATAGAATATTGTGCAAGCCAGTTTGAGGCAGCAGATGTAGTCAGGAATGCAACAAATGCCATGTCGCCAAACAAAGAGTTACATGAGGTTCAGAAAGAATTCTCTATTCTTACTTCTCCCTTGATAAATCATTCAAGTCCATCACAAGTTGGTGGTGAAAATTCAGGACGTTTTGCAAAGGAAGTTGTGGCATCAAAATTTGTTTCAATAAGCAGTAAAATGGAACATGATGAAAGTGGTGCTAGGTTAGGTGATGCTTTTGCTGCAGTTACTGGAAATGGTCCGTGTAAATACACAGACGAAACTGTTTCAAACTTTACAGTTGGGTTCTCATCTGGTGCTCTTTTAAATGAAGAGAATGTTGAGGCCCCAAGCAGCATTTCCTTGTGTCAAAATTTTGATTTATCAGGGAAGAAATGGCTCAGTGATGGAAAAATTACTGGTTTTTCTACTGACTTTCAGATTTTAAAAAGTTCCAAAGAGAGTTTCGCTCATCATGTGAACCATTCATGGCCTCAGCCCAAGAGAAGAAAGATTGAAATTGAAACTGGTAATTTTCTTCCTGCTTCTTCAAACTTCTTGGAAAAGCCGCTTGTTTCTATTGACAAAAGGTCTGTGAGTAGAGATTTGAGTATTGAAGAAGATAACCCCGAGGCTGTCCTAGAAGATCAGGATTTGACATTTTATCAGGATGAAGATATGGGTAGTCAATATGTTAGTAATAGCCCAACGCAAGAAAGTACCCAGCAATGCGAAACAATAGAAGGGTCTTCAGTTAAAGTGATAAAAGAAGAGGTACCTATTATTCTGTTTTACAACCTGAAAATAATGGGATTGGTTTGTGTTAGTTGATGTCAATCAATATTCAATTTCAAATGGTATGTTAGTTAGACAGTCTTAGCTGATATCTTTGAACTTGACCTCTGTAATTATCATGCAGTGTTGCTTTATATGTACATGCATTGTGGCCTAGCTGTAGTTTCTAGAACTGAAAATGTAGAAAGAAAGCTTTTTCAAGTTATCCTTAATCAAATATGAAAGCACTACCCTTTTTACAATAACTCTAGTAATCAAGTTGTGTATATGAATTTAAGATTTCTATATATATTTTCAAAGTAATCATATAATTACTATGAAATAAAGTGAAGATACAGATGTGTGAGTGTAGGTTTATGGCTGTAAAAGTTGCCCTTCTTGTTTCCGCTTTATTAATACTTTCTGAATAGACTGTTCAATGATTTCCCGTCAACAGAAACATATTGTGGGTGAAAGGGATAGAAGCGCATACAAACATCCCTTGGAAGATGAGAAGGCGGATTCATTTTGTCATCTAGTTAATGGAGGACAAGAAAGTGGTCAACATCTGACTTGTCTTGAAAAAAGCAAGTCTAATAGAAGAATTTATCCCAGAGGAAATACTAAGGTCTCAGATGACTCATCTGTTTCTCCAGGGATCGATTGCATGGATTTGATCGGTACAGATGATATTGTACCAGAGCTTGAAGGGTTTATTATGCCAACGGATAATACACAGCCATGTACTACTGAAGACCAAATGGAATTGGAAAAGATGAATCTTCTGAGTAGCTCAGTAGATTATACTTCCGTTGGTAAATCTAGGTTCATGCATTCTCCATTGTGCTATTCTTCAACCCCATATAAGTTGCATATCATACCAAATCTCTATCAGTCTTTACCTAATGGGCTTCTGGAGGGAATGAATCGAAGGACTTCCCTTCCTGTAAACGACGGAAGTACAACGCCCCTCTCTGATTGCCTACAAAATTTTAAGGTTGATACACCTTTAGTTCAAACTGTTTGGGATAGAATTAATACAAACTTTGGCAGTTCAGGGAAGCGTCAGAGTTTAAAACTGGAACTTCCCTGCATTAGTGAAGAAAATGAAAATATGGATGAGATTCCCGAGACATTCCCAAAGGGCATTGGTTTAGAAGTGACTAGCTCAATTACAAGAGAACCACTTGCTGAGATTATAGATAGTGCAAACCCTTCTGCATCAGCTTTACAAGCAGATGTGTTACCTAAGGGAAGTGTAGATATGGTAAACACACAGTTTAGCTTCAGTGGGACTCAAAATAAGGTAAAAAAGAAGCTCGACAAGCAGGATGGCAATAGGAGAAGATTCACACGTAAGGGGAAGGAGAACCAGAGTATATCTCTTGGACCAAAGGGTGCCAAGAGGACTTCTGAATCAGTTTGCAACAGGTCCAGTAGGCCAAATTTATCTGGAAAAGACAGTATGAAACGACAAGGTCCCACCATCTCCACGGGGAAGTCCTTGTACAACAATATTGTATCCAATATTGCTTCATTTGTTCCATTAGTTCAACAAAACAAAGCAGTGGCAGTTGTTACAGGTAACTGATCTTTTTTCCTTAGCAGTGTAGCTAATGTTAAGACAAAGTTATAAGAGATTGCGATCATTTTTGCTAACCATTGTGCAATATTTTTCTCCATGAAAGAGGTTCTACCATTTTTGAAGATAGCAAGTTACTTGCTGTAAATGCGTTCTAGCAAACAACTTAGTGGCTGAAGGATTTGAAAGATGGATGTGCATGTTTATCGGTGACCCTAGGATTTAGAAAAACCATTTGTTAGATCACAACAAATAATGCTGAACATGGAAGGAGCTGAACTATATAATGTATTAGTATTGATTTTGAGAAACTCCTTGGCCCCTCCCCTGGAATTGATGCTATGATTTGTGTTTTCTTCCAGAATTTATGTTAATTTGATCATGATTTGAACTTCACTGTATGAACATGTAGGCAAAAGGGACATAAAAGTGAAAGCTCTGGAGGCTGCGGAGGCTGCCAAACGAATGGCTGAAAAGAAAGAGAATGAACGCAAGATGAAGAAGGAGGCTTTGAAACTTGAGCGGGAAAGGTTGGAGCTACAGAACCTAGAGCTGCAGAAGAAAAAGGAGGAAGAACGGAAGAAAAAGGAATCACAAATGGCTGCAAAGAAGAGGCAGCAGAGAGAAGATGAAGAAAAAAAGTATAAAGAAAGAAAAAGGAAGCGTCTCAATGATGCGAAGAAGCAGCAGCAAGAGCATGAGAAGATATACACTAAGAAAGAAGAGATACAAATTCAAAGCCAAGCTGCAGTAAGATGCTGCATCTTTTAATTGTTTAGTTGTCATTTCTCTCTCTCTCTCTCTCTTAGTGGCAATGCTAATGCAAGAGCTCTGTCCAGGGAGATGTCCAAGAAAGCAAGAAACTTATTGATGAAAGAGAAAATCATCAGAACCTTCAACCACAAGACATTAGAGAAAGCAATGCAGAGCACATTTCTGAACCTGAACCTTTGAACACCAGGGATTTGAAGAACGATGAAACAAAAAAAAGATTTCCAGAAAATTCAGAAGCTGTGAGTGATGGCGCCAATAATGGAAAGGTACTATTATGGCTTTCTTCTATTCTAATTCATCATAATAAGCATTCGTATTTTGAAGGATTTCATAATATTTTGGTAGGCTTTCCCAATTTTTAGTGACCTTACTGGATTTTTCATCTTGAACCTTTAAGTTTGTGCTGTGGACTTGCATCTATAATCATCCTGAGAAAAAAAACATTTATAGGTGATGGGCAATTTGATTAAAGCAACTGAAGATGATGACTTGATCATCAAAAACTCACGTCAAGAGCAATCATACGAGATCTCTCCGTATAAAGGCTCAGATGATGAAGATGAAGATGAAGATGACATACCAAATAACAAGTTCATCCCTTCATGGGCAAGGTTTGTGATTGTTAATGTTTTTGGAACTTACTCATTAACGAACTTTATGGCAATCTTCTGTCAATGAGATGCTCGGTTATGAAACCCTTTATCGTGTACACGAGTATACTGGGGGGCATTCGTAAAGTTATAATTCAAACTGATAAGGAAAATAAAAGTATAGCTGTATGTAGATTTGACAACTGCAATTGTTCTTCTGGTTATATTTTGTGCTTTATGAAAAATTAATTTGTAGCTTTGGCATATCTGTGCCTAAACTCATTGAATCTGGTTTCTTTCTGCAGTAAGCATGGACTGTCTCTGGCTGTTTCTTCCCAGAGAATGGACCCAGAGACGATCTTCCCTCCGCAAAGTTTTTGTAATATGGCAGAAGGTAAACTCTTCTAAGACTTATTAAATTTGTAAATATATTGATGGTCACTGATGAAAGCAGTTATTGCTTATTTATTTTTGTAGTTCTCCTGCCTCGAAGACTTAAGTTGTAGTAGCTATTCAATAAAAATGGATTCCAGAACGTAGTGATTCTTCCTTCCCATAGTAATATGGGATTTTTGGTAAGCTATACTGTCTCTTGCGTTTACGCTGTACCACTAGAAAGCAGCTCTGTGTCACTCACCTTTAAATCATCTGTTAACGTATACATAGTTTGATTAATTAGTTTGGTGATTACCCGTAAATAATATTGCTATTGCCTTGGGACTTAGCCTTAGAACAGTCATATTTTGGGCTTACAGCTGTGATTGTACACTAGCTTTTTAATGTAATATCATATCCAAGACCAAGGTCGACCAAAAAAGAAAATTCAAGAACAAGAAAATGTAATATCCTGTTAGTAAATGTTGATAGAAAAAATTATATATTAGTAAACAGGTTTATATTGGGTTTAAGTTTTATTGCTGAGTTTCACTATTCTCTTCAAAATATGAAAACAGGTTTATATTGTATTAATTTCTGGTAATAGAATTGCTGGGTCTCTTGTTTATCTGTGGCAGGTTTTCGAAGAACTTCATTAAGCATCAAATTGTAGCAGCGTAGGTAAATCAAATGTCCTTTAGGGGAAAGTAGAACTTAGATCGTTTTAGGGGAAGACGTCCTTTTGTACAGTTTCATCAGAAAGGTTATCAGTATATATGTATATATGTAAGAGAGAATCTCTCTTCCCCTTCCGCTAAATTGAACACGATGCTTGGTAGTTCTAGGTTGGCTTCTGACTAGAATTTAGTGCTCAAAGTCCTAATTATCACCCTTGACGGTGTGTCAGCGTCTTAATATGAAAACAGTCTTGGGTACTACGTTTTTATGATTTGTTCTCAATTTTATTATATATAAAATCTTAAATTTAATCTAACAGCGTGTATACTATTCATCTTGTTATATTCAGTGTAATATTTA
>QANU01024517.1:1326754-1389699 GCA_003254905.1 Nissolia schottii
ATAAATAAGTGTGAACTCCACCCAAGATTTATGAGTATTCTACGTACAAATAACATTTATCTACAGTAATTTGATGCGAACCTAACAAATAGAAGCAAGGGAAATATATCTTGATTCCATGCACAAAAATACAAGAAAAATGTGGGGGGTGTGGACCTCACATCCTCCTTTAAAGTTTGAGTAGACAAATGAACTACCCCATCCTCTTATCGAACAGGGTTTTTTCAACTCCCACAACACAAAATAATAGTAAGACTTTAGTTGAATTCTCTCAGAGTCATACGCAAGTTGCTTTGAATTCTATTGAGGAAGTCTTTTCATATGATCAAACCATATCTTAACTAACCAGAAGCTGAAAGAAAGAAACAAATACGAGATACCCAACCCATCATTCACCCATGAGTATATATATCTCTGTCTTTCGGCCTCAATCTCTTTTTTTTCTAATGTACCTTCCTTTTTGGGATGTACTTTACTAGAAAAAAATTGCAAGGAATATATATAATAAGACAAATAGGCTACCAAGTTGCGGTGAAAATGAATAATGTTTATACATCTATTCTTGAGTGACTTAATTTTTGTTTGATTTTGTTGATAAGATATCCTTTGAGTTGGTCCTACACAACTTTGTCTTCACGTGATGCACGGGACCATAAAGAAATCTTGTACAATAAAGAATGAAAAGGAAATGAAATAACAAGTAGTAATAAGCACAATATGTGAGGAAAGAGAAAATTTAGAAGGATATATATAGGAAATGGAGCCTATTGAATTTCCATGACCCAATCACATCAACAACAAAATCTTGAAAAATACATGCTAATTAAGTTAAGCAGATGATGAATAGTAGTTTTAAAAAAAATCAAAACCATGAGTTAATGTGCTTTAATGGACAATGGCATGTACAAGAAAATTATCAAATGAAAAATTCTTATATCGAACTAGATTATCATGTTAGATTTTTTTTAAATTATACACTAAATAATATTTTAACTTTCTTTTTTTTAAAAAGATGACAAATATTACCAAAAACTGATGAATTCCGTTATTCAAATTTTTGCTTCCATTTGTTTAATTATTAAAAAGTTGGGGGTTACTGACTTTCGGCATTGAACTTCTCAAATTTTGTTCCTTTCCTTTTGACCTAGAATCCAATTAGTGGAAAACCAATTGCAGTGGGAATTGTGAATCTATGTCCATTGACTGTTCCTGATTCTTTGAACACTGTTTATCCTAACTGATTAGAATTTCTAGTAAATCAGAACTCTTATCCCATCCACATCATCTTATTATAGATACTTGACAAAGAAAAATGTAAAGCTTCTATTCTAAGGATGCTGACTCAATTATAGTCAATATACATAATTTTTCTTTAAAACTATTTATTGTATTAGACGTAATCTAGCTCAAATCAATGCAGTTTATATAATGGTAAAACTCTCCCATATTACTTTTATCTATCTACAAAATTTAAATCTAAACTTTATTTAAGGTGAGTGATTGTCGAATCACTTACAGCCTTATAAGTAAAAATTTTAGCATCTAAAGTTAAAAGTTGACATGACAATTGAAAAAGGAACTGAACAAGAAAACAAAGAGATAAGAGAGTCTTTAATATTGTGCACAAACCCAAACACTTCCAGTTAGTAGCCCTCACATGAACTCAGAAGTCTCTGGCCAATAGCTTGCAACGTGAATGGAATATTGATGTGGATTAATCTTTTAGATAATAGAATTGTGCCATACAATCTATTCTTTTAATGCGGAGTTTAATTTCATAGTAAATTTTATATATATATATATATATATATATATATATATATATATATATATATCCTCTCCTTGGAATCTTTTCCCCTTTCGCTCCTTTTCTCATTGTCTGAAACTACAGTGTGATGGAATAGGAGACATAAATACAGCTTCAAAATTAAAGATGCCACCACCGGCCAACATACATAAAAATGGGACCATAGAAAAATAAATCAAATGAGGATGGAGGGAGGAGACAAAAGTAAATTAGGACCAGAAAAATACAAAAGTGGGGCAATGCAAGTGAGAAGAAAACAAATGGTGCAGCAGACAAAGAGGTTACAATTAGGATACAAAAGAAAAACATGGTGCCAACATATTGGCCCATAATTTTTTGTCTCTATCTCATTACTTTGTCAATTAAAGACCACTATCATCCAACTAGTACCAAAGTTAGATAAGGCGTGGGCGTGATGATTTGGTTAGATTTCTATTTGCACTTTTCTTAATTTCCTTAATTTTTTTTTTTAATTCAACAGTCATATTATTAAGTTTACTAGTTGATTGCTACTGTGAAACTTAATATTTAAGGTAATAGTTGGATTGAAAAGGAGCAATGTCCTGTCTATAATGACAAATTCTTATTCATAAATTAATCCATAGGCGGTAATTGATTGTGCGTGTGGAATAATTGGATATAAGAATTAGTGGATCAATTTGGTGAATGAAATATTAAGCATTGCCAAATAGCTCAACTGGTTAATGATAAGCACCCCCTCACTCAATTGATTTTCTTGCTTATTCTGTTCATTCTTCAAGATTCTAATTTAAGTATATTGAAAAATCTCGACATGCTATAATGGAAAGAGTCACGTATCATTAGTGATGCAGAAAGTTCAAATAAAAGTGTGTCCAAAAGCTGAAAGCACCATCTAAATACTCTTTTTATTAGTAGTAGTAGTATTTTGGTTAACACTGAATACTCTTTTTACCTTTACAATCCATTGGCATTTCGTATTTTAAACTAGTGATTCATTCAATAATACTCAATCATGTGAAATTATATGTGAAACTTTTAAAATAGAAGATATAAGAGATCATCTTGAACATTATTTAATTTTAATATATTGTTAATATATAAATTTTATATTATTATCTAATCATAAATGGTTAAATGTGAAATTTAACATTGAATTTAATTTCAAAGTGAAAGTATACTATTGCTATGTGGTAAGAGATACTTAGATATCTTTGGTGTAAAATATTTCTACACTTAATATTTTTAGAGCAATCAGATATCCTTTTATTCTTGTTACACTTAATTGGAATACACTGATTACTGACAGATAACTGTGTAAAAAAATTTAATATTATTATTTAATCATATATTAACATATCGATAAATATAATTGACTATCATATCTTCATACCCACTATTTAAATATTTATCCAAATAAAATAAATTGAATAGACTATTGTATAAAATAAGCATCAAAATTAAATTCTTATTCATAACAAATTTAAAAAAGAAGTTAATAGAACAAAAGTAATAGACTACTACAATAGACAAGTCAAAATAAAGAAAATTAAATCTTATTAAGCTGCAAAACTGACAAGGATGTTGGATTATGAATGCTTGCCATTACTTACCGGATGTGACAACACAAACCAGGACAAACGGGACTTCACAATCCTCAATCCTTCCTTATCAATTAACAGAGAATGTTAATCCTTGTATTGTCCATATTTTTAAATTAATTTTCCAAAGTTTTATTGCTAATGATGAATGAATCAACTCGAATTGTTATACAACAGCATTATGTAATATCCTTTCATAATACTTCTTTTGAGGATGACATCATGTCCACTTTGTGTCATATTAATTGCCTTTTTTCCCCTAGTTGAAAGAGACCATTTAGCCAAAGCATCATGGTCATTTCAGATAAAAATTCCTAATGCCCATTATTTAGATGCCATTTACATCCCAAATTTCGCTTCACAAGGATCACTGAAAGTTTATTTAAAGTGTCAATGTAGCATCACAACCTTATAAAGGAAAAGTTACAAAGCCGTATTAAAAGCATCGACCGCACAAACTTGCTTGGTTCATGTAGCACCATCCTTTTTCATCTTGTATCTTTTTTACTTAGCTGTTAAAGTCAGAATCAGAATTTGATAGGGAACATTAACCCGTAATTAATTTTATTTTTTTAAAAAAAATTTAAGATGGGGTTGATAAAAATATGCCATAGAATTGACAAAAGGGATCATACCCAAAGCCGCCTTTTTCACTATACAATTCGCCACATCTACAAAAGTTGCATCCTATTCTAATATTCTATTACAATTAAATTATAATATATTACTATTATATATATCTTCCACATAATTCTTCCTCCCCCACTTGTTCTAATAACTAACAAGGTTGAATCCACCTTATCTTCACTTAAATTTTTTTCCAAAATAAACATAATAAACGAAAGGCCATATATCTATCTATCTATCTATCTACACTTTGAAATTCTGATCCTGCTGAATTTCCTTTGACTCCACCACACCGTTCTTTTGACTGCTAAGGGAACCATCACCCTCAGCATCAAAGCTAGCATGGACGCTGTAAAAGACATAGACAAGAACTGCAACAGCCGAAAAGAACCCGAACCGTACATAGGATGGCCCATCAAGGGATCCAAGCAGGAACACGTTGAGAAAGATTGAGATGGAGGGTATCCAGGGCATGAGTGGGACCCCCCAGAACTCTGGCTTCCTTGCCTGAGGGACCATGCAATGGAAAAGTTGAAGTATTGCAACTGCAATCATGCCACATGCACTGAGCATTCCTGTTTGGGCTTTCCCTGTCGGTACGAATTTCCAAATAAGGGTGAAAATTGTGGAGGTCAAGGAAAATGAGGCGAGGAAGGACAATGTAGGCCATGGATTTGTTGTCCCTATGGCCACATAGCGTCTATAGATCACAGCATTTGCCACCATGTAGAACACAAAGAGGGTGCCGATGGACACTAGATTCAGGAGGATTTCCAGGTCAGTGAAAAGGGCAATTGCCGCTGTAAAGACCCCTGAAGAAAAAAAGAATGGGAGAGATTATGTGCTGATATTTATGAGATAAATGTGACACCAAGAAAATGCACAATCATACGGTTTCATGTTACTACAGTGTATTAATGCTAGGGAGAGAGAGAAAAAAGGGAATTTTGGATAAGAAGCGGTTATGAGTGGTCAAAAATGCCACCACAAACACAAAAGCATAAAATCATGGAAATCCATCATTGAGGGCTTAACTTTAAATTTGGTACGCATAAGGTCAATGATTCCAATCAAGAAGAATATATGAACTCATCCAATGGTGGAGGTCGAATCAATAGAAACCACCAATATAACTAGGAAAATGTTTGTCTGTATTTTCCCCCTGAATAAGGAAAATAATATATAAACATAATCATGAATATCAAGAGACAATAGACAATTACAACTATGCATATATTTTTTATTATGTACAAATAAAATGTCTCATATTATTATCCATGTGAAATGCCTTTACTGATCGGATTTTTTTTACAAGTATATTCCCCAAAATATAACAAATCTTTATAATATGCATATGATACAAAATTTACAATTGTATGGGTGACAATACTAAAATTGTCATAAGGCATGACGATTTTAGTACCATTTTTTTAAAATAAAATTGTGATGTACTACAATCGTCATGGGGTGGCGATTTCAGCACTCACAGGGCCTGAAATCATCATTTCCTTTTTCCTTTTTTTTGAAAATTCTAAAATCGTCCTACACTATAGCGATTTCAATTTTTCGACCCATATGTTTGTAAAATTCGTATCCAACCCATTTTTTGAGCACTAATTATGTTATAAATCATACAAAAGTTGATGCTCCTTGCTAATCTTGTAATGAGTTGAAAAAGAAAACAGGGTGTCACATCCACTAGCTTATACCGCATGAGTGAGTGATTCACATCTTTTTCCATCCTAAGCTACACAGTGATACGATGAACATAGTTGTCATAATCCTTCCATCCATAACTAGTCAAGATAGTATTATCAAATACATGATTTCAAGGCTACTCCATGTAAAAAGACGGGAAAGAGAGGCACATACATATACATGCATTACCTTACCCCGGGGGGGGACCATACTATGAAGTATAGGAAACACGTTATAGGTACAGCCCTTAGAAAACATGTGACCCCCCTCCCCCATATGGGATAAACTTTTTCAATATTCAAGCACTGTTTTGGAGTACGTAACACGGTTTCACCCCCTAAATAAATAATAAGTAACGCTACTTAAACAACTCTCTTTATTCTCTCACAAGTCTCAATTATATCTATGTAAAAAGTTGTGCAGCTAGCTAGCTAGCTAAACATCTCATGTTTCACGCACACATTTTTTTAAGTAGCGTTATTTGCACAGAGCCAATAGTCTAGGCGCAAACAAAGGATAAACATCAGGAGGGGCCTAACTAAAACCTTTGAATTCTATCCATACTACCAAATACTGTGGGGCACGAGATAAACCCCAATATCCTTCGTTTTCAAAGGCGACAATATGTCGATTGCGAGAACCACTTCACACATTCACATTAATGAGATGAAACAATACTCTTATCTCAACCCAACAGCAAAACCACGCAACACCGTCTACCTCACCCTCAACCAAAGGCAAAAAAGATTGAAGAAAATACAGTGGGGTCCACTCTACTGATCTAGAAGAAATTTTTAATTGATCATAAAACACATCACTTTTGAGTGTACAAACCATATTACAATAATTGTTTATCCTACTTGAGGAAACTCATAAATATTTTTTTGGAACCCATAAGAGAAACAATTATGGTAGATATGATCAAGAGTAATGTATTAATCTTGTCATCAAATAAGAATTTATCCTGATCTCCTCCCTATGACAAAAAGAACCAAATATCACATCACACTTCCAAAACTATTCACGCCCGCCAGCCACACACATTGTCATCAGCGCAAGTTATTTTATTTAAAAATAAACTAAACAATTCAAGGAAAGATCAAAACATGGATTATTATTGACATTATATCATGAAATTAAGTAAGTAAACTAACCAAGAAAAGCGGAGGCGTTGACAGGGGTGGAAGTCCTTGGGTGGACCCTAGCGAACCAAGGAGGGACCACGCTGGACCGTCCGATGACGCACATGTAACGGGCTTGACCAAGCATCGAAACCAACAGCGACGTCAGGATCCCGAAGCTGGCCCCCACACCTATCACCCGCGACACCCATCCCCAACCGTCCGATCTCCCACTGAACGCCGCCGAAAACGGCTCCTCTGCATCGATCTGCGTGCACCGTCAACAACAACCCCCCATCGTCAAATCTCAATCGTCCGTACATTTTTAAAAAAATCCCAAATAATAAAACAAATATAAATAAATAAAATAAATTCAACGAAAATTACCAAATCGTATGGAAGAAGCTTTGACATGGACGCGGCCATGAGGCAGTAGAGGACAGTGACAATCGCCACCGATCCAGACACACCGATGGGGATATCTTTGATAGGGTCCTTAACTTCCTCTGCCAAGGTCGAAACGGCATCGTACCCAATGTAACTCAGATAAACCATCGCCGCGCCGCTGAACACGCCGTTAGCACCGTAGGGGAAGAATCCGGACCCGTGCTTTTCCGGATTAGCCGGCTCCGTGAAATTCTTCCAGCTCCCTCTCGAGAAACCCACCGCTATCACGAACGCTATGAACAATATGTGCAGCGCCGTCAAAATCATGTTCACCGCCGAACTCTCCCTCGTGCTAGTAACACAGAACAGAGAGAGAAAATTTCCAGAGGTTTAGAAATGGAGCTTCATTGCAATTAGGTGAGAGTTTAGAGAGTGTGGATGAACCTGTAGCAGATGACGAGGGTGATGAGGAGAACGACGGCGACGGCGACGAGGTCAATCTGGTTGAAGCCGTTGGGGAGAAAGTGAACCGTCAGCCTCCACTTGGCGGAGGAGATTCCGATTGCGGTGCCGAAATAGGCGGTGAACCCTCTGGAGACGGCCGCATTGGACATCACGTAGTCCATCACAAGGTTCACTCCCGTCAGAAATGCCGCGAATTCACCTGTAACAAAAAACGGAGCGGAAATTCTGCATCAACGAAGGTTCTAGAAGGAAGGAAAAAAGAAGAAGGAGAACGAGAGAAGAGAACGGACCGAAGGTGACGCGGAGGTAGCTGAAGGCGCCGCCGGCGACGGGCATGTCGACGGCGAACTCGGTGTAGCAGAAGGCGGAGAGGAGTGCGCAGAGGCCGGCAATGGCGTAGGAGAGAATGACGGCGGGGCCGGCGTAGAGGCGGGCGGCGCGGCCGGTGGTGACGAAGACGCCGGCGCCGACCATGCCGCCGATGCCGAAGCCAACGAGGTCGTACCAGCGAAGGGTCTTGATCATTTCGGAGCCGGACCGGGCCCGAACCCGGCTCATCTCCTCGTAAGAGGTGGAAACCGAAACGGCTCGGCGTGCGAGCCGGGAAGGGGTGTGAGCGAGGGCGCGTAGGTAAGCGCGTAGGCTTGAGAATGATGAGTCGTGGCTCCCCATTGCGCCGCGCGCTCTTTCTTTCTCTAACTCTTCAAGAGGGAGCGAATTATTTGTGAATGTAGCTTGGGTTGTGGATGGGTTGGGAGGCGTTTTTATAAGCTTCTTTTTTTCTTTTTCTTTTTTTCTGGAAAACTTGATTTGGAAAAGTTCAGTGGACTCGACTGGTGAAGTACATAAATCACCCCAGGATAACGCCATACGCACGATCTCAAAATTAATAAATATTACTTTTATTAAAATAATAAAAGATGCAATAAATTGGTCTATGAGTTTCAATACGGCTTTAAATGTCATCTAATATTTAATATTGACTTTATTGGGTATGTATTCACATCGTACAGTTTTTTTAATATTATCATTTAATTAAATATTGTCATGTAAATAAAATAATTGATTTTATTATTTATTATTTTTTCATCTACTCTTAAATGTTATTTTTTTAAAATAAATATAAATTTAAAAAAATAATTAATTTGTACATACATAAAAAAATATCAAGTGTTTAAACTAAATTAATTTTCATTAATTTTCTTCTCTCACTATTTTCTTACTTCAATTAAAAAGCAATCAAAGAAGAGAGAGAATATTATAAAAAATTATAATGCAATTAATATAATAATAAAATGTTCATAATAAATAAAAGTATAATTGAAGATATAATAATTAATATTTTTTTAATTTAATCAAACAACATCTAAGAGTAGACAAATACAATATTTACAAAGTCATGCATATAAATAATTTAATTTAACTTTACATAAAGTCAAAGATCCATTTAAAGTTGGAGTACGATAAATCCTCTTACATACTAAATAAAGTAAAGTAAGAAAAAAATTGTCGAAGAAAAATGGATTATCTCAATTAAAAAAAAATTCATACGAAGTCAAATATAATTTTTTATCAAACGAGGCATATACATAATATAAGTAATAAAGATATTAATGGTGAAATATTGCACTTAACTTTACATAACAAAAAATTTAATTAAAATTAACACACGTAAAAAAATAATAAATAATTATTTCATTTAATATGTAAGAGAATTTATATATTGATTTTATAGAAAAATATATCACTTCTCGTAGATTTGAGATCATTTGGTTTAAGTTTATATTTTTTTTTACAACATTTTGAAAGCAAAAAATAAACATGTCTAATAATTTGCACGAGTTAAAAAATGATCAGAAAAAACTTACGCTTTGTTTGATTTAAGAGAAAATAAATTGGAAGACGAGAAAATCAATAAAAACTTCATTTTTTCTTGTTTGGATAGCAAAAGAAAATGGGAGAAAATAAAACTTTATGGTGGATCTCATAAAAAAAATTCTCTTAAAGATGAGAAAAAAATGGGGAGATAACATATTTTTACCATACATTTACGATTTTAATTTTATATATTTTTGATATTATAAAAGAAAGGATAAAAAAATTAATTTACATATATTTTCTTTCCTCTCACTCTTTTTATCAAACCAAACCATAAGAATTTTTTTTTATCTTCATTTTTCGCTTCTCTACATTTTCTTTTCTCTCATTTTTTTTCTCTATCCAAACAATGGGTTAATGTTATACAAAATTACAAATGTAGGAGAACTTTACAATATTATTTCTACTAATTTTTTTTATATTTTTTTTAGGTTGTCTGCCCGGTATCCAAGACTTAGCCTTGACTAATCCGGATCGACCCGGGTCGCGCACCTGGCTATGGCGGGTGAGTCTCCCAGCGGGGATAACTACAAACGATACCAAGCCGCTTACCACTTGGACTAACCCCCGTTAGTTATATTATTTCTACTAATTAATTGTCTCTTTCTTAATTCTCTCATAATATCTCTCTTTCCGCTCATTCTTTTTCCTCCACACATCTCATTTAATGGGGTTATATCTAAAAATTAATGTTGCCTCTGTTCTCTAATATCTATGCACTTTCAAATTATGTTTACAAGTTTGATTTTTGTGAAGAAGGGAGAGGAGGGTTAGACTTGTGAGAATTATACTGGGGATGACAACATAAATCCTACCTACGGGGCATCCGTCCTACCCAACCCACTCACCCCGAAGTGGGGTGGGTAAATGTGAGATGGGTTTTGTTTACAGGGCAAAGTAGGGTATAGGGTGAACTTGCCACTACACGCCCCCCTCTATATAAAATTTATCTAATCTTAATTATTAAAAACTCAATAGTTGCAAAGAGCAAACTTAATTCCTAGTCACAAATCCGTCTCTCTCTGCACCTCTCTCTCTCGTGAGTTTCGTCTCTCTCTCTCTCTTACGACGGCGTGTCAATAGCCACCGACAGGACGGGCTCCTCTCATCTTCCTCCTCTTTTGCTCGTCTCTCTCTCTCTCTCTCGCAATGCTATGCCGCCAGCCACTGATGGAGATAATGAAGAATGATAGCTTCAAGAGTTGGGAAGCTACACAAGAGACAATAAGTGACTTGATTATTGCTTGAAACTTATATGTATCTTAGATATTTCTGTGCGACTTATTAGAAATTTGGTTGTTATTTGCTTGCTATTTTATTACTATTAGATCTTTTTATATTTAATCAATGTTAAGTGTTGACATTTGTGGTACTTTATTATATAATTATGTTAATTTATATGTGTATTAAATTTTGTAGTATTTCAGCAGGTGTTATAAAAAAATGGACTAGTCAGGCATTCGCGGGATGAGTGCAGGTTAAATGTTTAAACCCACAGGTAAGGGCTGACAAATAAAAGTTTGTGTTAATAAGGTGCGGGGCGGGGCGAGGTAAACCCCCCATCGACATCCCTAGATTATCAAAATCTTCCAAAATTCATAACTTTAGATTCCCAAATTGGAGAATTTTAACCAAATTTTAATTAAATGTATCATCTTATACTCATTAAAAATTTTAAATATCAAATTTATCATTCAATTATACGTATTAACTTTATTTAGCTATTATAATAAATAATAAAACTGTAAATAAACATTATAAAACCTCTCTTTCCTTTTTTTGAATATTTTAAACTTGTGAATAAGTGTAGGGTAAAACTTTTTAAACCGTCTCATTTTCCTATCTTTCCTTTCCCCTTCAATCCCTCGATGTCTTTCCTTCCCTTTCTCTCTAAACTTGTAACCATAGTCTTAGTTGTGCACATATATTAAAATCTCAAAGTTAAAAGGTTTAAGAATATTTTACAAACACACCCTTGTTAATCGCACAATTTTCATTCAATTTCTTTCCTATATTACTCCCTCTTCCACTACTTTCATTTGATATGTGTATATTTATAAAATAATAATTAATATATTCTATAAATTTTAGAAATGAACAAATTTGTATCCGGATACCCTAATGTATATTAATGTACTTAAAAAATAAAAGTGACAATTATTTTAAACTGTAAAACAAAAAATTGCTAAGCTTAATTTGAAGCTTTATCTTTTAAAATATCTTATTTATTTTAATTAGATTTAACTTTGATACATTATTAATACAAAAACGTTTTACATTAATATTCAATAATATTAACGAATGACAGATGCAAGCATGATTGTTAAACTCTCAAATTAACTCGTAAACTCTTACGCGTTTACGATTTTACTACACAAAACGAGTTAACACTTATGTAAACTCTTTTTTGGTAAACTTGTACGAGTTTAAGTAAACTCTCGATTCTACTAGCGAGTTTACGAGTTAAAATCTACCTACGAGTTTACGTCAAAATGTATAAATTTTGTAACTTTGTTAGATACTTACCTAACTTTGTTTATATTAGATAATGTATATTGAGTTTATTTAGCTAATTTTATATATTTATCATTATTGAGCTATGTTTTATTGAACTATAAAATAATACTGAATAAAGTATAACATAATCACTAAGTGTCATGCATTAAGGTGCATTTTATGATATTTCTTTCATTAATTTAATTTAAAGTTAACATTATTCAATTTCAATTATAAATACAATATTTAATCAAGTTTAGTTCCTAATTATATTGTTTATAACATATTTTTTTACGTATGTAAACTCACACGAGTTTACAATCTGAGTTTGCTGAGACTCTACGAGTTTATTTAAACTCTCGAGTTTGACAACCTTTGATGCAAGAGTTAATTGTTTTTATTAATGTAAAAATTCATATGTAAATGTCGATATAATAGATGAAAGTTTTCTATTTCTTTTGTGTTTTGTGTGTTTATTTTTAGTTTATAGGAGATGTGTCATTCTATTAAAGAGGTTCAATGAGATTGATGAACTGAAAAAAAGAAAAAACATATTCTTAATGGATGCCTCTTGCCCTAACTATTATATCTGTATGGAAAATCAATAAAACAAAAAAATAAATCAGTCTCGATGGAAAATCCAATGTTTTTAACATTTTATTGAACATGTATTGTCCAGCGTTATCAAAAGAGATATATTCAATAAAGAAAAAGTTTTCCATAATCTTAAAATTAACACATCATATTTGAGTACACACAATAAAAATGTCATATTATTTTTATTGTGTGTCTTATCCTATATTTATGAGTCTTATTAAGTAAAATTCATTTATTTTGTGTGTACTCAAATATGATAGATTAATCTTCTAACATTAAATTTATCTTCAATAAAAGCACCATATGTAGGAAAATTGAACTTGAGCTCCGATGGTGTCTGTATGGAGCTTTTGGGCCAATGATAGCCATTTTCAATGCCAACCCATCTTACACGAATAAATATATGGTTTGGGCAAATTTATGTGAAAAATGAAGCCTAAAAGCACATAGCACAAGCAAGTATTTATACTGTTAAAAATCTTACCTTTATTAAGATTTGTTTGTGTTTGCAATATTATTACTGTGTTGCTCAATGCATTTTACATAGAAGAAAAATTTTCTTAAAAACAAAAAAGAGAAGAAAGTATTTTGTTTTCTTCATTATTATCATGGCATTAATTATGGGCATAAATTAAAGTAGCCACTGCAATGATTCAACCTATATCATCATATTTTTTCGTAAGCTTCTCATTAGATTCCAAGTTTCCACCTCTTACATCGACAAGAACAAATAAAATCTGTCAAGAAAATGACGTATGTTTCCTTATTTCATGAAATATATTGTGCCCACAGACCAAAAAAGCTGATGACATTCCCCCTGTTAAATTAAAAGACAAAACTTGTATCAAGTTCTTTAAGATCATTCAATTCATTCAATAAAAAAATGACACGCGTGTACATTTTTTATTAAAATTAATAATTTAAAAATTAAAGGTGTGCACTTTTAAAAAAAAAATGTTTACATGTCATTTTTTAATTAGATAAACGAATGAAATCAACCTAAAGAATTTGGTTTAAATTTTGTCATAAAGTAAACTCATTCACATGAGTATAAATGCACAAAGTCATAAAATTTGTCACTCAGCCAAAAAAAAAGGCATTGAATTCGCATGAAAATATGCAGATACTTAGGCTTCAAAGTTGGGGTTTCTTTTGGCTCCAACCTCAGTGAATTTTCTAATATTAAACATAAAATTCATAGTCCCATTTTACGTGATCCAGATTCACAAAAAGAACATACAAATTTGAAAATGATACATCATACATGCATGTCATCCCGGAATAAAAAAAGATATCCCCTGTTAGACAAGTGAATGCTAAATCCTTACAAATCATTTAATAAATTTTTTTACCACCTTTAATGAATGACACTTGTTAATTTTTTTTTTCCATTTTGCTTTCAACAATGTCATGTGTCTTTTATTGAAGATGGTTGGAGGATTTGTAGGAGAATTTGGTAGGAAAATTTAGCATTTCTCGTATAGAATTAGGAGGAGTCGGTTTTTCTTACGACCAAAAGAAAAGAGTTATTTTGTTACATTATGGGTGACATTTTTCGGTCGAAACGGTCTTTGGGTCAAGAGTATTTTTCTTTGGGTCAAGAGTCTAAGACACTCCTTAAAATGTAGCTGGGCTTGGCCTGTCCATTTGTTAAATGAAAGCTCTGAACAAAAACGTAAACGAGAATCGGGCTGAGGCGTTTTTCATTTTAATTTTTTTTTAACTATCAATTGAAAATACCAACAAGAAATGGGGGGAAAAGAAAAACAACTAACTCGCTCTATTAGTGTTATTATGTGTTCTCATTTAGCATGCGATAATGACAAATGCTGGCTCACACCCATCTTATTATTTGTATATAATTCAAATAACACAACTCTTTTTTCTTTTCTTTTTTTCATGCGAGCTTAATGGAAGAAAACTAGAGAAACCGATTTCATTCAATTAAACTGAAAGAATCTCCACTCCCTCTAGCTCTTCCCTTCCTCCATGCCCTCGAGGATGCTAAGATGTTACTATTTGTCATCATAATTCATACATACTATTTCATAACCTCGTAAAGAAAGATAGCTGCTTGCTGGCTGCTGAATGCGTGCGATACGGAAGTTTCGGTGAAGTGGCATTTAAACAATAAATAGTACTAAAGGAACTGCGAACATTCCGGGATTTTGTGAAGAAAAAAAAAGGGTCATCAAAGAGGCTGCAGATTATGTTGTTACAACAAGAAACGGATTTAAAAATTCTTCAATTTTTCTTTTTCTTCAAATGCACGCACGAGTTCTGTGTCATTCTTTGGTGTCTACGGAAGTTGTTCTTAATTTAGATGCTAGCTAGCAAGCCGTAACACGTAATAATTGGGTATGTGGCATGGTTTATTCAACCCAACTTGCGGGCTTGTTGTGTTGCTTGTTTATTTTGTTTCCTCATATTCAAAGTTGGGCCTCTCGTGTCATTCATGTATTCAAACCTAATACCCAAAAAAATAAAAAGAAACATAACCTATGCATATGGTTGTGCTGTGCAATTATTTCATAATAAAACAGAGTCCTTACAAAAAAAATTGTTAGTTATGTTAAAAACTTAATACTATTATTATTATTAGTCATTCATCTCCAACTCAATTTGACATTAGTTTCACTGTCTCTACTCCTCCTAAAGATCTCACGTTTCAACGTTTTTACTGTAACGAAAAAAAAGAAGCTAATATTATTATTTTTCATTACATTATCTTCAGCAACAAGTTAGAGATAGGTTAAATTTTAGAAAAATGATATTATTCTTCTTTCTCACTTTATTAAAAAAACTTGCTTTAGAAAAGGTTTTTTCATTAAGGAAAAAAGTTAAAAAGTTCCCTAAATTGTTAAGAGTTAAAAGTGAACATATTTAATTGAAAGAGAAAGATTTTAAAGTTTTTAATGTATTAAATGTATTGAATTTTTAAGGTTTTTCCTTCGCTACTTAACTAATTATATAGGTATTGATACTTTGTCCACATATCATTAAATGGTTAGTTAATAAATTAAAAAATTTAAAATTTTTAAAAAAATTAAAATAAAAATAACCTTGCAACACACTTAACAAGTAACAATCTAGGTCAGATTATCGGTACCCTATATTATGAGCAAGGTATTGGAGCAATTTCCAAAATTTAAATATCTTCACTTTTAATTCTTTAATAAATACTTTAAAAACACTGATTAGTGAAAACTATTTTAGCGTCTCTTGATTAAAAATCCATTAATTGGTATTCCAGTAATTTAACGAGACAAATATGCCAAACTGCAAAGTGAAGCATTTGACTAAGACAGGTGAAGAGAAGCCGCCTGAAGCAAATTATAAGGTCTTGACAATGATACGACTAACACACAATTTTTGCCGTATTTCCCTTCATAATTAAGTGATCCCAAGGGGGCCCACATAACTAACACTGTATGATCTTTCGATCATATGTCAACTTAAATGGCTGGCGTAAATACAAGAGAACCTTAATCCATAGTAAATTTGTCCTTGCAAGGCTGAATTTGTTAGAGTAGTGTGTAGATTTTGCTGTGGAATCAGTAATCTTATTATATGATTGCGCAGAACAAAATTCATCCTAGTACTCACATACACTTTTGACGCGAGAGCCTTCTAACAAAAATGACTAATTAATTTTAGGGTTAGTTGTACTTTCTTAGATTGAGTGTTCTACACACCCTCTAAAAACGTGATATTCATATGAGCCGTGTGTCATACGCGTTTATATAATAGTTTTAACTTAACCAATTACTAATGGTGGTTTTTCACATTTTTCATGTGGTAAATATTTTATTTTATTTTATGTATTAAAATTTAATAATTTTTAAAATTAAATTTATCTAATTTTTGTTATTATTTCATGTTCTAATATAACACATTGATAAATTATATAATTTAATGTGATAAATTAACAGTTTTCAATACAATATTTGTAGGTGTATCGTAAACTCAAATAGTACGCAAATAGCTAAAATTTGTAAACCTCTTTTAAGTTAGCTCTTTCAATGATTTAACTAATGAAAAGTTTATTACGATCATATAGAACGTAAAACAATAACAAAATTTAATGAATTTAGTTGTAAAAATTATAAAAAAATAGATAAATTAAATATATGAGATATTTAATCATGGGATAAATAAAAAATCACCATTACTAATTGGGTAATGCTATATAATTGTGCGCATTTGCTTGATAATAGAATGAAAGCACAACTTTTATAGCTTGTGCAGTAAGTTAAGTTTGTTAGTTAGACAAATTAGTTGAGTTAGTTAGCTTTGCTAATTGTAAGTTAGTTGAGTAGCTTGAGATGCAAGCAAGCTGATACACTTATGTATATATATTGAGCTTCATGCTCTAACTCAATTTGAGAATTCATTTCATTTTCATTCAATCTTTTATCACTTGACAACAATATTCATCAATTGGAATTCAACATTTGAGAAGAAAAAAAATAAGAGGAAAGAGAGTTAAAAAAGAATTTAGTCTATTGTTTTAAAGTGGCGAGCAATTTGCGGATCCCTTATGTCAAACTACCAAAATCATTTTTCTCGATGTTATCCTTATTCTATTGACATTTCAACAATTTTTAACTAGATTCTCCATCCACTTCCTTCCAATTTCAAATACTACTAATTGAACAATTAAACTGCGTACACCATCTAATGATTTGGTCCAATTGAAAAAAAGGCGGTATACGCAATGAAAAGTTGGAAAGGAGGAGTGAGTGTCAACATTTTTGTTTTCAGAATCATTGGCGTTTTGAATTGTTGTGATATGATGACTCTTTCTTCATCATCATGTGGAGTAGTAGCAATCTTTAAAATTGTGGACACAAATCGCGATCGTGTTTGCAATTATATTCACTAGTCGCAGCAATCACATGTGTTGTTTTCTCTTTCTGTGCCCATCAACTACTAGTTCGCTATTACAGCAGTCACAATTCCACTATATAATCTGCATGTTATTCGACACATCAACAGAATCCAAATTGTCTCTCTGCACTATCCACCATGTACAACAAAAGAAAAAAAGAGGAGAAAGCAATTGAGTGAGTCCTCTTTGCTTTTAAACACCGTGAGATTGACTTTGTCTTTTTCTCTCTCCCTTTGCACCTCAGATAGAGATTATTACTGTGCAGATCTAGATCTGTATCCCATAGCAACAACATGTATTTCATTAAGTTCGTTGAACATTATTTCTTTGTTTTCACTGGCTACAAAAAATACATGAGACATAACTTGCATGAACAGAGCATTATTAAACTATGATAGAGTTCATTATCTTGTACTTCCTTCCTAATTTTATATATATATATATATATATATATATATCCAAAATATATAGTTACTCCTATATTCAGTAAATTTACAATTTTATGGTAAATAATTAGATATTGTTACTCAAAATAATAATGAATAAAATATTAAATTGGGGATTGTAGTTTGCAGCACCAATTAATTTTGTCTCTAGAGTTTTAAAATTATTGAAATTGTCTTTAAAATTGTCAAAAGTTCATAAAGTTCGTCACTTGGTTAAGGTAATGCATGACAATTTTGATGGACTTTTCACAACTTTGAAGACAATTTTAATAGTTTTAACACTTTAAATATAAATTTGATTGATGCTTATAAACTAATTTGATGTTTTCATTCATAATAATTGAGTTTTATTAATGAACCAAAAAAATAGAGAATTTTTATTAAAAAGGTAAAGTTATTAGATATTCAATGCATTGAAAACCTTTAAATTTTTCATTATAAATTCTTAACAAATGCTCTAAGAATGTTTATTAATTTTTTTCAATAATAATATGGTTATTTCTTTAATACCAAAAATTTTATAAAAGTACTAATACTTTTTTATATTTAAACTGTTATAATTCAATCATAAATTTAAAATAATAAAAAATTTAAATTAATGAAATATTTAATAAAATTTTAAATGTCATAATATCGATATTTTTAAAATTTATGAGATAGCATTGTCAACCGGTGTTAATGTATATAGTTTTCGAGAGATGATCTCAATGACATTCTCACCAGTAAAGTCACGTGCAATAGTGCAAACTTTTAATTAATGGTTTTACTTTGTATGCGCAAGAAGATTTAATTAATGTGACGGGTGTGATGTAATTAGGTGTAAAACACCACATATTCCTCGTTGTTGTAATCTTCTAAACAAATGCATAAAAAAAAAAAAAGACGGCCAAGTGACGTGGCAATTCGATCTTATCCACAAGGGAACCTAGACGCCCACGAGCAAAATTCCAAGTGGGAGCCACGTGGCAGAAAACCCTACGGTTTGGATACTTTCGGTTCGGTTCGGCCGAGTTGTGTTGTGGTGGTGGCATTTTCTAGAGCGAATCGGAGGAGTGGGACCCATGCTGCGTCAGCAACTGGCTTTCAAAAAGTGACACATGTTTTGACACGTCATTATCCTACAAGCCGTTGCCGACAGAATCAGAAAAGCTACACACTCTCTCACCTAACCGGTAACTACCTTCATGCTCTTTTCTTTCCTTTTTTCTTGCTTTGAACAAAGATCCTCACATTTTTTCAGAATATTTAGTTAATTTTATTTAGAATAAGAGAATAAAAGCATTTTATCAAAAAAAAGAAAAATTGGACTTAATCTTTTGGTTCTTGATTGTCGTATTCAAAAGATGTAGATTAGAAATATTTCTTCCTTTCCAATAAATTATGTTAGATTGTGTTACTTTATGCAATTCTTTGAGAAATTACCTTCCTTTTTGGTACTTGTCTTATTCTAGGTGACTATCCTTATAATTCATTTTATTATTAATGAAATTATACCCTACCTTTGTAAAAATAAATAAATAGGGGTACATTAGTATCACATGTATTTAATATATCTATATATTTGCCAGCAAAATTTATGTCTGTATATTGATGTAAAAATGATAACATAGAAGAAGAACAAAATTAAATATAGTACGTATACGTCTAAGAGTTTAATTATTATGTATTATTAATTAAATTTTTTTTACACTGTCATTCAATTAAATCTTAATATATAAATAAAAATAGTTAACCCTTTTAACTATTACTTAAAAATTATGTATATGAAATTAATGATTAAATTAAATGACAATGTACAAAATTTTACATTATCGATAAATAACAATTAAATTCATACCTTTAAAGAGTTATTTTTCATGTGTTAAGAAATGCAATTATTAATTAGATTCCGCACAAGAAAATATTTTCTGTTTGCATATTTATTTATTTATCAATTAAATTTTATTATTTAAAGGTGAGAGTAATTCTAATTATACAAATTTAATTGGTTTAAATATGGTTTGGTTATGAGTTGAGTTTGAATCGTGTTATAAGTCGGGTAGACTTATGTTGTTCATATGTCATTACTAATGTGAAGCTTTGTTAACTACACTAATAGTTAACAATTATACTAATGACAAAGATTAAAATTACTGATTCTCATTAATAACATTAACTAAAATGTAATTTTTAATATATTTAAATCAAAATAAAAAATAATTTTTTAAGTAACTTAAACTAAATTTTAAATATTTCTCGCGCTCTTAATATATTTTAGCCTATTTAATTACATGTCTTGTAATTAGTTAGATGAAGTCAATTATCTGCACAGTGCATAGCTCATAAAATAAGCGCCACTACAGTGTATCAAATACTTTGTACATTTCAATAAAAGATGAAATTTTATTTTGAAATGGTTTGTGATTTAAATATCTCCAAAAACAAAATTACACATATCTCTAAAAATATCTCTATCGTCCCAAGTAGATATTTTAATTAAGAATACTTGTACGGATGGACAGTGACACACTAGGAGTTTACGCTTCACGGTCATTTGTCTGGCAGACGATTGGTAACAAGACAATGGATTAATCTTATGATAATAATCAAGACAATGAATTTATCTTATAATAATAATTATGTGACTTTCAAATACATTGTTAGGTATATATAATTTATACGAAAAAAAGTTAATATTTACAAGTCAATATCAAAACAAAAGAAAAATATTTAAGATTACAGGTCAAATAATATGAGAGGTTTCGCATAATAATACTATCTCAATATTAGACATACGTACGCAGTACTAGGAAGTACATTTTTTACTCTACGTAATAAAGTGTTTATTAAAATAATCATAGTTTTAGAGTGATATATACTAATTGTCATTGATCAAATTAAGGAATAACAAAAAACAAATATTTTATAATTCAATAAAACATAACTCAATTATGATTAATATATGAAATTAGCTAAATAAACTCAATATATATTATCTAATATAAACAAAGTTAGGTAAGTATCTAACAAAGTTACAAAATTTGTACATTTTGACGTAAACTCGTAAACTTGTAGATAGATTTTAACTTGTAAACTCGCTAGTAGATCGAATCGAGAGTTTACTTAAACTTGTACGAGTTTACCAAAAAAGAGTTTACATAAGTCACCACAAGAAAATTGACTATTACCGTTAACATATTACCCTCAGACGCGAGTCGACGGTATTACCGTCAGAAAACGCAATATAAGCAACAGTAACTAGTTAGCGCAAAAAGAACCGGGAAAGAGGCATCAGATTACCGTTGAAAATTTTCTTTGATAGTAACACCAACGGTAATTGTTTGCGGGAAAGGGCGCGAAACACTTACCGTCGGCATCCACCGACGATCAAAATGTGAGGTTTTGTTTATAACAAATAAAGTTTCAAAAGTTTCAAAACGGTCCATATTTTCTAACTAAGAAATATTTTTCGAATTAAAAGTAACCCCAACCAAAGTAGATAACAACCTAGTGAGCATTGCTTATGACTATGTTACCAAGTGGCTTCAAATACACAAGAGGAGGGGTGAATTGGGTATGTAGGTTGTTTTTAAAATCTTTGCTTTGTTGTCAAGAAACTATCAAATGTTAATGCAAATTAAGAATAAGCAAAGAAGGAAACAATCTTGAGCATATACAAATTAAGGAGTTAAGGGATAGAGAAAATGCAAATTCAATTTATCCTGGTTCAACCACCCTTGTGATCTACATCCAGTCCCCAAGCAATCCGCTCAAGATTTTTTCCACTATTCTTCAAGCTTGAACCTTAGGTGCTTGACAACCTTTACAAGAAGAGCACTCTACTTGATCCTCAAGCAATTTCCCTTAGGGATCACACCCTAATCACTTTAGAGGGATACCTCACCCTCTTTACAAGAATATGATTTGTGTGTGTTTGAAACTCTCTTAAAGAGTAGATAATACAATTTGAAGGCCTATAGGTGTATGTGTATAAAACTCTCTCTTAAGCTTGAAAAGATGGCTCAATGATTATAATAAATGAAGTAGAGAATATTGGATGTTAGGGAATTAATGTTCAGCCTTTAATTGATGAGTTTGGTGAGTATTTATAGTGCTCAAGTTGATCCTAGCCGCTGTGCATTTAATGCACCTGAAGTCAGCATGCAGAACTAGCCGTTTCTGACTCCAGGATCCGATTCATTCGAATGGCTCATTCGAATGACTATTGTAATATAGCCGTTGGGGCCTGTTTGAGTCAGAGTCATTCGAATGGATCTAGGTCAGTCATACGAATAACTTGGCTATGCTGGGATCACTGAATGCACCAAACCCTTGTCATTCGAATACTTCGATCGATTTACTTTTGTTAATGAGTCATTTGAATGACATGGTCATGAGTCATTCGAATGACCTGTTCATGAGTCATTCGAATGTCTCTGCCAGGTTTTGCCCACACTCATTCTTTCTTTCCTTTTCTTGATTCCTTGATTCATTTGAAATACTTTAAAAGCAGGAATCAATATTTTCTTTTAAGAGCCATCTAGAAAAACCATTTTGAGAGTTTTGATATACATACACCTTTAACATATTTCCTAAGTCCTAAATCTAGATCTTTTTGAGCTCCTTGACTTTGGAAACTTGCTTCTTTTGTCTTCATCAAAACTTACTCCATGAGCATTCACAGACTATAGCATAAGCAGTTAGCTAGGGTGTTACAATAACCGAGTTGAGGTGAGAGACTGACAAGGAGGAGGACTCTCCTGACTACGACTCCCCTGAAAGGGACTCAAACGAGGAGGACCCCGAGGAGGAAGACCTCGAGGAGGATTGAAGGCCTGATTCTCTGGGCAATAGTAAGATCTTCATCTTCTTCATCGTCTATTGTGTTGATATTTTGTACTGACTAAATGGAGTAGTGTTTCATTAGTGTTTCATCTTCATTAATGTTATATTATTTGCATTTATAACCATGTAATGAATCTAAACATGCAAAGATGTATATATATGGGAACCATTTTGTTGAACCACTATGCAATGATGTATATATGGGTGGAGACCACTATGTAATTAATTGTTTGTTAAGTTTGCTATAATTTTTAAGCCTCAAGATTCTATCACTTGCAATATATGCTTCATTATACGCGTGGCTCATATTTCATGTTCCGTAAATAAGTTGAGAAAAATTTCAAATTGGTCCATATTTTCAAGTAAAAAGTATTTTCAAAGATATTATAGGACTAAATGCATTTCAACCAAAGTAGATAACAACCTAGTGAGCATTGTATACGACTTAGGCGTAACTAGCAAGCTAGGGTGTTATAATTCCCTATTTTAATTGCTTAGTTTTTATTTAATATTTTAGTATTAATTAAACAAATATTTAATTAGTTATTAAATATACATTTCTATATATTAATAAATTTAAAAAAATTATATAATCATTTATTAAATATAAATTTCTATATAAAAATTAAAAAAATTATTTATTAATATAATCATATAATTTATTAAAATTTTAATTAAAATAAATAATAATTTATTAAATATAAATTTCTACATATTTATAAACTATAAAATTTAATTAAAATTATTTGTTAATATAATTATATAATTTATTAAAATTTTAACTAAAATAAATAATAATTTATTAAATATTTAATTAAATAAATATATTAATAAATAAATATTTAGTATTAATTAAATAAATATTTAATTATATAAATTTCTATATATTTATTAATTAAAAAAATTAATTAAAATTATTTGTAAATATAATTATATAATTTATTAAATTTTAATTAAAATAAATAATAATTTACTACAATAATAACTTTTTATTTTTTTAACTATTACTGTCGGCTATAACCGACGGTTGGGCCCAAAGATATCGACGGACATCAATCGATGGTAATGGAAATAAAATATTAATACTTAGGCATTAAAATATTAATATCTGTACCATCGGCTACGAAAAACTAACTGACGGTAAAGGAATAAAAATATTATTATCTTTACCATCGTCATGAACGGACGGTAATTGAACGAATAAAATATTAATATATTTATTGTCGATTGTAGCCGATGGTAAAGGAATAAAATAGTAATATCTTTATCATCGGTAGCGCCCGATGGTGGTAAAAGAATAAAATATTATTATCTTTACCGTTGCTTCTAGCCAATGG
The DNA here is from genome assembly GCA_003254905.1 of Nissolia schottii. Taxonomy (NCBI): domain Eukaryota; kingdom Viridiplantae; phylum Streptophyta; class Magnoliopsida; order Fabales; family Fabaceae; genus Nissolia; species Nissolia schottii. The sequence goes on from QANU01024517.1 coordinate 1,350,909, forward strand.
TAAACGAACAAATAAAATTCTAATATATTGATCGTCGATTTTGGTCAACGGTAAATGGATAAAATAGTAATATCTTTATCGTTGGTAGTTACCAACGGTGGTATAGGAATTAAATATTATTATCTTTACCGTCGTCATTAACCGACGGTAAACCAGTTCAAATGTACTTACATGTGAACCGTTTTTTGTCAGAGACACCCGGCGGTAACTACCGTCGGTGACAGTTACCCGACGGTAAATCTATTACCATCTATAACTTTACCGTCGGACAGGCAATCGACAGTAAATCCGACGGTAACATCAAAAGCCGACGGAAACTGTGAAATTTTTTTACGGTAATTCCGACGGTAATAGATTGTTTTCTTGTTGTGAGTGTCAACTCGTTTTGTGTAGTAAAATCGTAAACTCGTAAGAGTTTACGAGTTAACTTGAGAGTTTAATAACCATGCCCATATTGTGGTGGATTTCTCTAGAATTTTTCTCTATATTCCAATATATATAAATAACATTTTTCAAAAGAAAAAACACAAAAAGCAAAATGTTAGTGCAACTCCTTAAAATCATTTGACCATGATTATAAAAAAAATATTGAATTGATTTAAGGCATCTCTAAGTTTAGGAGTCCACCTTCCAAGAGCTCTCCACTCAAGAGCCCATCTTCCAAGAGCTCGCCTCCCACTACGGAAAGGCAGGAGCTCACCGCTAACCTATAGAGAAGTTGCAGCTCACCTCACTTACTTGCACTAGTCAAGCCAAGGAAAGAGCTCCAAGCGCTTGCGAGGGGAAAAGATCACAACATAGGACGTAGGAGAGAGTAGTCTGTGTGCCCAAGGCCACAGGCTCAAGACATAGGATCTGACTTAGCCTAACCCGGCCAAGGAGAAAGTGACACGCCCTTCTTAACGAACCTAACGGCAGCGTAACCAGCTCCAAGATAAGCGAGGTAAGATAAACCTTCGAGATAAAGGGATGTTGTTATTTTGACTATCTGCGCTCTATCTCTATTTAACTGATTTAATTAACTTATAAAAGCACATCGACCTAAGGTCATCATGTATTATTCATTCACTGTTTAGAATACTCACAAAACTCTTGTACTTATTTGAGCGTCAGAGTGCCTATGCATGTACACCCCACCACTACTCTCTTACGCACGAGGAACCCATGTGGAAGCTTCAGTCAAGACACCTTCCTCAACCCTTCACCCGTGTTCAGGTAACCTCGTTCCTTCTGTCAAGGAACCTTCCTCGACCATCCACTCGTGTTCAGATAATCTCGTTCCCTATACAAATTACTCTAGAATATATTTCATAACATTTCCCCTTTCCATCACATGAATACTCAACATAAATAACATGATTTTCAATATAAGATATAAATAAATTTCAACCGCATACGGTGGGAAAATTCACTACTAATGTATATATTCATCTAAAATATTAAACTTCAAAGAGTGGTCACGACACAAGTTTATTTAACGGATTGGATGTCACATCTTGACAAAAACTTAAAGATAATGAGTTTGAGTCATCTCACTTATAAATTCTCAACTTAATCACTAACCAATGTGGGACATAATACTACACTCACACTTAAAACTCAATAATTTCCCCCTCAAGTGTGTGAAACCCACTAAACTCTCTATTTAATCTATCACTAATCAATGTGAGACTATTTACTATACTCATACTTCGAACCCAATAATCTCTCCCTCAAATGTGAGGCCTACATCAGTGTCAAACTCCCCTTTTCGACAGACGCCATTCGAGTATTCAATGACATTAACAAGAATCACATCGACTCTTGCTCCAATACTCACTCAAATAGATTCAAAACATCGACTTTGATATCACTTGTTGAGAATGAGAGCCCAAAATCGAATAGATTAATAATGATAGATTAAGTGAGAAACTACACAAGTAGGTCGGACGCCACATCTTGAATTGAAACCTTAAGGCTAAGGGTGGAAGTGAGTCGGGCTAAGTTGAGCCGGCTGAAGTTCAGGCTTGGCTCACTTCTTAATAAGTCGAACCAAACTCAAGCTCATTTGGAATCAAGCCAAATTTTTGGGCTCGAGTTCAGCTTACCAAAAGCTTATCAAGCTCAAGCTAGCTCACGAGCCACTTAAACTTGATTAAATAATTCAAATTAGATACATATTAAGTCTTTTACGTTTAATAAGTCATAACATATGGTCATAATAACATAGGCTTACTATCACTACAAATAATCATAATAATAACAACAATAACAAAACATGATTATATACATATATTGATATATGTACATAGATATGCACACATAATCGAGTCAACTGATAAGCTAATGAGTCAAACATAATAAAAATCAAGCTTGGCTCATTTAATTTTTGTCTCTATCTTTGTCTTTATGTCCTAGGTAAATAGAGGTACAAAAAATACAAATATAATGTCCTAGGGTACAAATTTTTGTTCTTATCACAATAAATAAATATGATTTTTGTTCTCATAATCATGTATTCATGTCTTGTCTTATTAAACAAACGTTACCTTAATATATATGGACATAATTTTTGTGTTCAGGTGCATTAAATTATGATGAACTTAACGACTGACATTAATTAAAGGGGGGAGTAATAATTTCTATTTGATTTAGAAAGCGTATTTAAGGCTTTGGACCACTTGTAAAGATCAATTTATGCTAGCAATTAACATCATGCAAAATCATATAAATAACGGTAGTTTCGAAGAATAATTAAGTTACAAGAAGACTAAAAAGATACATAACGCTAAAAGCTATTGGTTCGTAGACTGTATTTACCTATTGAATAATTTATTGGTGTCGGTTTGACTAAGACCATTTTATATAGAAAAAGAAGAGGTGCCACTTAAACACCTTACCCGCTGCAAATTTGATTCAAACACTTGCCAAACATAATAAAATTGACATTTTCTACGTGCACTTATTCTTACATTTTTGTTTGAAAGCCAAAATGAGAAATAGGTAAAGCCAACGCATCACACTAGGATCAATAGGTGTTATCTATTGTTGATTACCATTGACTACTAAAGTTTTCCTATATTGGTCTCTCGCCTAGTTTCCATAAAAGATAAAGTCAAATGCTCCTACACGACTACCAGGGAAAGCACGAACAAGTAAGGAGTAAACATTTAAATTCACGGTACAAAGTTGATAGGTTGATTAAATTTATTTTTAAATTATGAAAAATGTTAAATTTGTTCTAAATGTTAAAACTTGTTTATCATGTTCCTCCTTAGCGCCATCGAACACTGAGGTGCTATGTTTAGTATGATGTTAAACTTTTTTCTTAAATGCTTATTTGACAAGTGTTTTAAAAAGGTTCAATTATGGCTAAGTTAGTTGAAATATGACACATTAGTTACTCAGCACAATTAACCCTCAAATTTTTTTATTTAAATCCTTAATCTCATTAATTAAACACCTACTCAGGAGTAATTAAATAACTAAACCTAAAATCAAATTTTTTTTTTTTTAAAAACTCCCCAATCCCCAAACAAAGTTTCTCATTTATTACTTCAACCGAAACGTTAAAAAATTTGGGCCATTCATTTGTTTTGTGTGAAGGAACTAATTATGTTTCCATTTGTGTATTCAGCATTTTCGTGATATTATTATTTAAAATCAATACTAATAAATTTAAGGATATTCTTTTAGTACTCAAGGTTTTATTATGATGTTTTGGGTATTTCCATTTGTAAATTTTTTTAATGACAAAAGTTATGGCGAGATAGACATTGTGTTCCATCATGATTAAAACATGCTTTTAATTATTTAAAGGCTTATAGAGATATTTACTAATCATTCACTAATAATGTATTCACATCGGTAAACGTGATTTGAATCTCTGTCATTTTAAGATAAGAGCTGAAATCTTAACTAATTGTACTACTCCTTATTAACACTCTCATTGTATTTAAACAATTGAAATTCAATCAAAAATTTAAATTAATAGGACACTTAACTAAATCTTAAACACTACATCATTATTATCCTTGAATTTTGTTAGGTAATAGAGTTGGTTATTTTCCTAAGATGATTTATTCTTACCGATGGAATAATCAATTAATAATACTAGTATTAATTTCCAAAGACCTCTTGAGTTTGAACTGTACATTTGCTTTATAAGGAAACAAAGAGAGGGAGGAAAAAAAAATCCAATAAAGGCAAAAACGTGTTACTATTGAAGACTGGGTGAGCTGGTCCCACCACAACAGATTTTCTCAAACCCCGCCTAAAATTAAAATAACTTTTTTTTCCCCTCGAAGTGAAATGTTTTTTTTAAAATATTAATTTTTCTTCCCCTATATATAAAATCGCGTTTCCTAAAACCCCCCTACCAAACTCCGAAGCAAAAGAAATCTCCCAGAAAGCGAGTTTCTCTCTCTTTTTTTGCTTTTCTCTTTTCTTTCTTTCTTTCTTTCCATTTTTTTCCCCTTCTTTCTCTGTGTCTCAGTCAGCGAAAACAAACAAAAAACTGTTACAATACAACACGGATACACCAACAACAACAACGCAAAGAGTTTCTTCTTTTGAATTTCAACTGAAAGAGAAGAGATGTTTCAGGATTCGAACGCGACTCGGTGGCCGACTCAGTGGACTCGGGAGCAGGACAAGATGTTCGAGCGAGCGCTGCTGCTCGTGCCGGAGGACCTGCCGGAACGGTGGGAGAATATCGCCGAGATGGTTCCCGGCATGTCGGCGGCGGACGTCAGGGAGCGCTACGAGGAGCTCGTTCGCGACGTCTACGACATCGACTCGGGGCGAGTCGAGGTGCCGAGTTACGCGGATGACTCGGTGGGTTGCGGCGCCGGCGGCGGGGGGTCGCCGTCGTGGGACTCTGCTAACCAGATCTCTTTCGGCGCCAAACCTAATAAGCATAGCGAGAGCGAGAGGAAGAAAGGGACGCCGTGGACCGAAGAGGAACACAGGTATGTGTGTTTCAAGAAGGAATTCTCTCGGTTCAATTCGATTTTAGCTTATTTCTTTGTTTTGGGGGTTTCGGTCTTAGGGTTTGGGGTTTAATTTTAAACTGGGTGAAAGAAATAATTCATTAATTCAAATCATGTTTGAGTTTCTGTTTGATTTCTGTTTTGACCTCAAAAAAATCTGCTCTGCTTTGTTGCTTAATTCTGTTTCTTTGATGAAGAAATGAAATTTGAGTATTCTATTTGTAGAAACCCGTTTTAATCGGAAGACTTGAATTACGAGCTGCACTTAGCTGGCGGCGCCCCCTTATGACGAGAAAGAGAGAACAATTTGTTTCCTCTTTAATTCAATGAAACGATTCTCTCATTTTGTGTGTGTTTTGCAGTGAAGGTGTTTAAATAGGCAGAGCCATCTGTCTTTTAACGATTCTTTAAATTATGACTGAACTTTCTCACCTTTAGACTCTCAGAATGAATGAATGCATTTCTTTCTTGCTTGTGTTGCCTGTTGAAGGACTCCAATTTTTATTGCTACTTGCCTGAAAACAAATGGCGGAGATATATGCGTTGCATTATTGTTTTTGCGGGCTGTTTTGCGATTTTTCAGTGACACGTTAATTAAACCAAAGAAAAAATGGTATATTTTACCTGTACTGTATTATTATCGATAATATGTATATCCGCTGTTTTGGAATGTTTGCAGTGCATTCATTCAAATGAGAAATTTTTGTGTGGTTTTGGAGTTCTTCCATGCTCGATTTGCTCCAAATCATATCATGAATAACATTTCAGCACATTGTATGGTTCAAAGCACGTACAGTATGGCGCTTTAGGCCTACACCAGAATTTCTCCATTCGAATATATGACACAGTGGTGCAACCTCAGTATTTGGCTTATATTCTGACTGATAAATGCTTGGGAACAATGCGTGATGCTTCTTTTATTTTTCACCTTCCCCATTACTTTTTTATAAATGGTCCCTTTTCTTTTCCTCTATTTGGTTGCTTATATATATTTGCTATTTGACTCACAGGCTATTTCTCATTGGGTTGGACAAATTTGGAAAGGGAGATTGGAGAAGCATTTCGAGAAACGTCGTTGTAACAAGAACACCAACTCAAGTAGCGAGCCATGCCCAGAAATACTTCCTTCGCCAGACATCCGGGAAGAAAGAGAGGAAGAGATCAAGCATCCATGACATAACCACTGTGGACAGAAACTCCGTGCCGGCGCCCATGGATCAGAATTGGGTTCCTCCGCCCAATGGGCCAATGCAGCAGCTGTCACCAGATATGCAGCAGCAGTTTAATCCATCGAACACTTATCATAACCAAACGGGTGGGGGTGGGTTTGGTGGGTATTCAAACTATGGTGGCTTTTGAAATTGTACAGAGTGCTAGGGAGAAGCTGAATGAATGAATGGTTCTGTATATAGTGCAGTAGGTTGGTTTCATTCATCAGTTCGTATTTGTAAAGTTTGTAGTTTTTGCTAAAGCATAAGTGATTAGAAGTATTGCTAATTTAATTTATTAGCCTAGGTTTGAATTCGAGATGTGAACTACAACTAGTAGTTAAAACAAACAGCTAACTTTTAGCAGCAGATTCAACAGCAATGGAAATTCTTTGATTGCGTTCAAACACCGGTGTAATTCTGGACAGAAGTACTGATCCCCGCAATTTGCTAGTTGTTCAGCCGAGTGGAAATATGCTATTAGATTCAATAGTTATAATTAACATTTATTGATTGCTCATATTATAGTATGTTAGAAGCGTGTAATCAAATTGAAGTTAACGGATCACGTTGCAGCCCTTCGTGTATAAATGAATGCACTGTGGTTAAATGACCCCCGTAATGTCGGTGGAAAATGGTCAAAATAGTATCTATAATATTCCTCCTTTTTGAACTTGTTTTTCTGGTTGAGTTAGCTTACTTAACTAAGGCGTAGTTTTGCTAATTTTGTCCAACAACGTCATTTAAATTTGTTAGTCTTGTTGCAGCAAAAGGAAAGCAGTACAAGTAATCCTTCAGATTTTTATTTTTGGCCTAAGTCGCTAGATCTGCAGCCAAGGCCCGTTAACGGCTTTAATTAAGAAAGTCCTGCAGTAAGAAATGCCATTTTGAAATGTGCCACCATTGCCCGTTATGAAGCACCCACAAGGACGTGAGATACATTACACTTCCTAAAATTTATTAACCGTGATACAAAGTAATTAACTGGTACCGCTTTAACAACTTGTAGATTTATTTATCAAACACAATTGTTTTCTTTATCTGCAATTTTCGTTTCCATCCCATTCGGTGAAAACGTTTAATTATTAACGTTTAATCTAGCTGGATACCATCTCCTATGCCAGCCCACATTTCAGTCACACACACACGTCCAAGAATGAAACTTGAGCTGGCCACAAAGGAGGATGTTAGCTACCTAGCTGTTCTAACCTGTCATGGAAGAACGAATATAGATAATCACTCACTAACTTTAATCCAAAAACTAAAACAGCCAAACTTAGCAAGTCTATCACGTTCCGTCTATTTTGCGGCATCATTGAGTTTCCTAAACATGGGGCTTCGATCCATTCAATTGATCTACTCACTGCTAAACTGAGTTCTATCATCCTAAGTGAAACTTAGATTTCCCAATACTTATTTTCCCAAAGCATAACAATTAGAATGGCATCGACTGCACACAAACGTGGAAAAATACTAGAAAGGATCATAACAAACTTATCAACCCCGCAGCATGCAACATGGTTAAGAGTTATCACCATTGAGGAAGTTACAGATAAACAAGAAACATGACAATCTATACAAAGTCCATAGTCCACTAGTCACTCTGTTTTATTTCCCGTGCTTACTTCTCACAAGTGACCTTAAAAGGTAGCTTGAAGGATGAACTCAACCCTTCTGAGCCCCTTCAGGTTTCTGCAGACAACAAAAAAAAAGAGTGGTGGTAATGCGTGGTAGAATGAATATGAGAATAACATAACATCAGCGGTAAAATTTCAGTGCCAACTAATTGCTGCAAAATAAAAAAGCAATAAATAGTTCAAGACTTCAAAGCAAGATTATGAAAGCCATTTAACATATGGACTAGAAACAATACATTAACTTCATGGGAAATTTAGTATAGTTGTAGTATATTGCTATTGATGTGCTTATGTTAACCGCTCACCACCACTGTGATGGACAAGCACGGATTTGCATCGAACTCATAATTTTAAAAGTAAAAGAATTGAATGAAATACTTCAAGAGTCTATTTAATTAAGGTGGTTGCTTAAATACCCATGGGGTAAATAACCTGTGTTACTTAACTTATCTATTTATAATAATTTTTATAACTAAATTCATCAAATTTTATTATCATTTCATGTTCTATATGATTGTAATAAACTTTTTATTAGTCAAATCATTGAAAAAGCCAACTTATAAGAGGTTTAGAGATTGCGAACCATTTTAGCTTACAATGCACAATACACATATTATATTGAAAAGTATTAATTCATCACATTAGATCATATAATCCATTAGTATGTCATATTAAATCATGAAATGATAATTAAATTTGATTAATTTAATTATAAAAATTATAAAAAATAAATAAATTAAGTAGCATGAAGGATTTACCCCATGAGGTATTTGAGAAACCACCTTTAATTAATCATGGCATCCATTGAGTAACTTGAGTTGATACTTGATAGCAAAAACCAACATAAATGTAACCGTAAATTCCAAAATAAAATAAATGTATGCCAATGCTAAACAAGGAATAGGAAGAAAACTTTAAGTCATAATGCAGCTGAGCGCTAAGTAGTGTCTAAACAATAATTCAGACAATGGTGCCCAAGTCTGTGAAACACCATCGCATAATCAGGCATGCAACAAGGGCAGGTGCATGAAATATTAACCGTAAGTTAAATATTTCGTTAAAGTGAATTTTCAGCTTGGACAAGACTTACACAAAGCTAACAAAATGGTTTAAACGAAAACAAATGAAATAATATCCATCATATAAAAGTTACAGAACTTCAAGAGCTATAAAAAGGATCGCTGCCATTTAAATGAATTTCATCCTGAGCTTCACACTCGATTGAATGTGGATTATACAAAATTTGATTAAAAACTTTGGCAGATGCGAATGGCATAATATCAAACAGCTTTCCCAACTCCAAAAAGAGATAAGATAGAATTGCTGTGGCCAGAAAGTATCATGTCCTCAAACACCTATTAAGTATTAACAACTAATCAAAAAATGTCCTTCACGGATAACGCGGTTAGCACAGCAATGGACCACAAATCCAATTTAATCACACGAAAAAAAGAAACACATAATCGATTATTATTATTATTATCATTTCAACACAGAATATTCCAAAAAAATAGAGTGAAAATCGACATAACAGCACGAAAGAATGAAGGTTTTGGTGAATCAAACCTTCTCAGCAGCTTCTTTGTCCTTTTCAGCCTTGGCCTTCTCAGCTTTCTGCTTCTCCAACCTCTCTCGCTCCCATTTCTGCAAACACAAACAAAACGGTAACATCCAAGCATCCGATTAGGGTTCGATTTAGGGTTTTCAAGAAGAGGAATGGACTGAAATGGAAATAAAAATACCTGGATGTAGACGTTCTCTTTGGCCTGCTCCTCCTCGCTCAGAACCCTACCTTTGTCGCTGAAGAAGCGACTGAAAGCACCGCGAGATGTTGAGTCCATCGAACGAGTCACCAATCCTCGACTCAGCACCGAACGAGTCACTCTCATTGCCATTCCCCACAAAACAACGATTGAAATGAACGATTTCGCACACTAAGGCGGTGGCCGTCACGAATCCTCTACTGATTATTAGAGCGAGTCAAAGGATCTGGTAGTTTCGTTTTTATATGGATCCGTTAGTAATATCGGACCGGTCACTGTACGATAGTGGACCCGTTCTGACCGGATGCTATGAACCGCGTTGTCGTCATCCATTGATGGAATGGGTTGGCAGTGGCAAATACGTGGGCTAGCTTGTGTTGGCCCATTGAGAGTGAGTTTGCAGTGTTGTATACCCAATTAGCCTAGCCCAACAGAATTGGCCCAACTAGTTTTTGGGCTACCTATTTGTGTTCATGACTTGGTAAACCAAGTGAAAAACACACCAAGTGTTTGTTCTTGTGCTCGGCTTGTGGCCGGTTAAATATATATCATATTATTGGTTTGAGTTCAAATCAGCCTTTTCTATTTACACAATACTCTCAAAATCTTAATTAATTATGTAAAGACACATGAATAAATATAATTGATTATTACACGTTTCACATGCTAATTGAAAAGTCATGTAAAAAAATAATAATGGATTGAAGATTTTTCTAAGGAAGGAGAACAATCATATTCTCTGTTAGTAGAAAAATTGTAAGAAGTGTCATTTTTTCAATGAAAAGAACCAAAAGAAGCCGGAATTAATCTGTTAACTAGTTGAATGAGAGATTGAATTGATTGATTGGATTATCCATGAGGAAAAAACTTGCTCCATGTGAAAAGAAGAAGAAAAAAAAAAGGCACTAACTGGAAAAATAAAACAGAAATGCTCTGTGTACACCTGATAATCATAATCCTGTATATACACTCCTGTTTTATACAGTTTAATACGGGATACCTTATATTTTTCGTATATAGAAACCATGCACTCCCACGCGACGCTTTCTCGACATAATCTCACCCATACGTGATTTTCTCAACCATGTCTCAACCAAATCATTCTTAACCACCACAGAACCAAAAACGTGAGCTCATTTCAACCAATAGCAGCATGAAAATTGAAAGAACCTCCACAATCTAATGTTGATAATCATAATTGCAATTTGTTGTTGATCGAAAATGGCACTGAAAGAAATCTTGGTAATTGTTCTGCCTTTTTTGTGTTGATTTTGATGGAGAGTGTTCTTCCTTACGTTTTTGTGAAATTCTAGTGTTCTGAAGCTTTATATGCTCTAATGCACATTCAACAATGGCGAATATCACAGAAAATTGATTGCACAAACTTTAAATGGACATGTGCATAAACATTAGTGGGCATGTACACAAACATTATCAAGAGGCCATAGGTTCTGTCTTTTTGGGGGAAGGGGATGTGCATTTTGCCACATTCTCAACCTTTCAACAATTAATGCATAAACAAATATTATTATTTTGACACAAACTTTTTATATATTCTCATGAATAAACACTACTTGATGTGTTGTGCATAATGGATTATAAAGTGCACAAACTTTAAACGGGCATATGCACAAACATTATATGACATTGTGCACAAACATTATGCATAGGCCACAATCCTTGTTGCTTATGTGTTGTGCATAATGTATCATAAAGATTTCTAAACCTTTCAACATTTAATGCATAAACAAATATAATTATTTTGACACAAACTCTTTATATAATCTCATGAATAAACACTACTTAATGTGTTGTGCATAATGTATTATAAAGATTTCTCAACCTTTCAACAATTAATTCATCAACAATATAAATATTTTGACATAAACTTTTTATATATTCTCATGAATAAACACTACTTGATGTGTTGTGCATAATATATTATAAAGATTCTGATGTATTATAAAGTGCACAAACATTAAACAGGCATATACACAAACATTATATCATGTTGTGCACAAACAATGTCCTATTTTGTATGTAAAGGGGGGTAGTGTTTTTTTTAGTGGAGAATTCAGCATATTTGGCTGCACAAACTTTATATCCCCTATAACACAAACATTAGGGTCACTATAACACAAACTTTGTATATATTGATGTGCAACGTATCAAAACAAAAGAATGAAACAAGGATTACTTTGCAGAATCTTTCATGGACATTTTACTCAAATTGAATGGACAAATTCTATAACAATTAGTTTAGATAAACCAAGTTGCATAAACCTTAAACCAAAAACCATAACATGTTTGCGCATCTTTTCCATGAATAGATTCATCTCATCATTATCCTAGGTTACATCAATTTCAGGATGTGTTTCTTCCATAACAACTACACTATGTGCTTATCCCAGAACCTTCTTGTTGGTGTGGAAGTCGAGTGTCATGCTGGAGTAGTACACCAATAGTGTTTGACCAGACGATGCACAAACTTTACAACAACATATACACAAACTTTACATGACACCGTGCACAAACTTTGAACTCGTATTGGATCGTGTGAAGCATATTTGTAGGCGTGACTAGCAACAAATGTCCCTTCGAGTGATTGTGGAGGAGTCATTTTCTACAGCAATGAACAATTAACATCATCAATTTAATTCAAAAGCTTTTACTAACACTTATATATATTATAATGCGTAAACTTTACATATATGCATATTACTTGATGTATAGTAAAATAATAGTGCAGAATATGATGTCTAATTAGGGTGCACAAACATTATATGACATTTTTCACAAACATTAGATGACATTGTGCTCAAACATTAAGTACTGTTTACAACATTGATTTAGTTCACAACATTTTACACAATGCTTTGTGTTTCCACTAAACCCATGCACACTTACATACATCAACAAATTTAATTCAAAAGCATAAAAGGTGAAATCAGTTTCAATGCGCTTACCAGCATTTGTTTTCTTTGTGATTGATGCTACATATTTGTGCAGTGAGCACGATGAGCAAGATGTATTTGCTGAAGAGGGGTGAGAGTAAAGAGAGATCGACGAGAGTTGATGAGAGGGACGAGAGATCAAAGAGAGGGATGGGACTTTATTGTGGTGCAATCCTTATTTTTGAGGCAAGGAAGAGGAAGTTTGAAGGCCACACGTGTGTGGGACGCGCTAGTGAGTGAGAGTGGGAGAGAGAGGTTAGCGGGTGGTTATTTTTGGAGCCATGTGTATTTTAATACGAGTGTATGTATGGTATATGGTTTTAGGGTATACGTGTAGCAGAGCTGAAAATAAAAAAGGGTTAAATAAATTTTTAATCTATGTAATATTAAAAAGTTTGTGTTTGGTCCCTAAAATTTTTTTGTTAGGATTCAGTCTTTGTAAAAAAAAATTTGCTCGTTTTTAGTCTTTGCCATCAATTTAGGTTTGACAGTGCTGACGTAACTATTAAGTTTGCCACGTGACATAATCCACATTTCCAACCTATCATCGACCCAACTCCTAAACCCCACCCGTTTTCAATTTAAAAAAAAAATCCACAAATCCCCCTTCCACCCAACCACAATCCATCATCTTCTCTTAACCATCCTCTTCTCCCCATCTCTCGTTCTCTCTTCTCTCTTCTCTCTTTTCCCAACCCCCATTTCTGAACCCAATCTACTTATTCTTCCTACTCCCATATTCCCTTGTCTCACTAGCTCAGCGCCTCTCTCACTCCTCCTTCCCAGATTCCAGCATTTTATTTTTAACTCTGTTATGTGATGATGACTAGTTCACTAGTTCTTGTTTTTGGTTATTCGTATCCCTATAGAAATTTGAGTTCTGATTCTTGTTCTGATGTTCCTCCCCATTGATAAATTTTGTTTTGCTACAATTATTTCTGGAATAGCCTAAAATTGCATGAAATTTGTGAAATATATATAGGTATGGTTGGGCCACAATTGTTTAATTCCAATTCTGCAGAAGCTTAGAGTGAAATGGATGAAATGCTCCTCCTCTCCCTGCTTTTGTTCTACTTCTTGGTCTCCCTGTGACTTTACCAACTACCACTCTACCACCACCATAAACCACCATTACCCTCACCACCGAAACCCCTCAGCCCCACCGTTTTCCCCACCCACACACACATGCAACCCACCAATAGAGGAGAGGAGAGACAAATCAGGAGAGGGAAAGAAAGAAAAAGAGAGAAAGAGAGAGAACGACCACCACTCCACCACCACCATAAACCACTAAAACCCCTCAGCCCCACCGTTTCCCCCACCACTCTATTTTGCTTTTCCTTCCCAAATTTGTTTTGGGATTATTTATTTCAGGGCAGAAATGGGAGAAATGGAGGAATGGAGATGAGAAATTGGGGGTGGGGTTCAGATGAGAGAAATTGGGAGTTCAAATGGAAGAAGAATGGTGTTAGGGTAGGGTTTGGGAATGGAGGAATGGGCGAGAAAAGAGGAATTGGGGGTGGGTGTTTGAGAGAAGACGGTGGGTCGGTTGAGAAAAGGAAGAGGATGGGTTGAGATGAGGCTTTAGAGAAGAGAATAGAACAGGGAATGGTGGAATCGGGGGTGGGTAGGTTTGGGGCAATTTTTTTTTTATTTTTTTAAATTTAAAATGGATTTGGGTTTGGGTTTCGAGTGGATTATAGGTTTAATTAGAAAATTTGGGTTATACTATGTGGCGTGTCACATGATGAACTTAACGGTCACGCGTTGTCCAACCCAAATTGATGACGAACAAATTTTTTCATAACGATTAAATTCTAACAAATTTTTTTTGAGAAACTAAACACAAACTTTTTTTTATATTATGAGACTAAAACTTTATTTAACTCAATAAAAATATTCGATTATGGAAAAAAAGGTAGTGAGTAAAGTCGGAGGGGGCAATAATGTAAAAAGGCAGAACCAGTTTTTAATACGGAGAAAGAAAGTGCACGTTGCTTGCAAGTAACCGCATAGAGTGAGGTGAGAGTAGTGGTGGAAAAAGAGAACCTTCTCACTCTAGCTCTAGCTAGGGTCCAAGTTCAACACCAACACCAAAAGTCTCGCTTCTCTTTCCGTCTTTTCCCTTTTTCTATTTTGTCTCTGTATTATTGCTTCTTCCGAAGAAGGAAGAACCCCAACGCCAGCGATTCAGAATTTCAATTAATCGACGCTCTGATTTTTTTTCCCTTAACAACCGCTAAAATCAAAATCATTTCCTTCCATTTTCCCCCTAATTTTTAAGGGAAAAAAAGTGTAAAAATGGTGTCGGCGAACAAGGAGATGGTTGTGTACTGCTTCGACACCCTCGTCGCTCACTACAACAGTGCGGAAGCTCCTCCTCCTGCCTTCGACGAGGGTCAACAGTAATCTCTTACTCTCTCAATTTTTTTCTTCTTATTTTCTCTTTTTATTTATTTTAATTTTATGAATATTATATTATTTGCATGTTTCTGTAAATAAATGGGAAGGATTCAAGGGTTGATATGCATGTTTTATGTGATGGATCGTTGGTTAACTTTTGTGATGTTGATGATAGTTCTTGCAATTTGCATTTTCTCTGTGAATTTTACTCTATTCTCTGTTGGTTCATTTTCCCCTTGTGTATTGCGAAATTAGCGATCCTTCAATAGGTTCTCAAGGCTAACCTATCAAATACTAACGTTTATTCTGTTGAAGGTAAAATGTGGATTCAGAGTGGAGATTGAAAGGCTAATTTTCTAGATAGATATTATGAATTATGGTGTATTTTTTACCCTCTTTTCTTTATGTAACAGTTAATTATGGTGGGCGTTACACCATACACGGAAATAAATTTAATTAAAAAACTTCCTCACATGATTGATCATTTAGCTTTGTGGATGAAGATATATTTGGCTTGGTATTATAGACATTTTGTATCATAGACACTTTGGTATTTTTTCCCCCCCCTTCTATTCATGTCCATTCTGTAGTGTTCATTTATGCTATGATGATTAAAAGGTTTTAAGATTTGTTTTGTAATTTTGGGCCCCCTCTGATGAAGTCATAATTTATATTTGAGCACTATATGCCATGATATCTCCGTTTAATGCAATTATACTTTGTTTCAGCCCATTGTTTGTTACATGGAAGAAAGTGGTAAATGGTGGGGAACCTCGACTTCGTGGATGTATTGGTTCTCTAGAACCACGCGGCTTGATCAATGGATTCAAAGATTACACGCTGAACAGGTTTGTTGATGTATTAGTATTGTAAGAACATTCGGTGGAAAGACACCGTTTTGTAGTTCAAACTCATTTAATTGATTGTAAATAGGAGTACTTTTGTCCAAGGTATATATGCATGTACTGTTTTTTGCATGTATCCCATGAAGATTTGAGCGGAAGGGCTTGTCACAGTAATGTGATATAGCCTGTTGCTTATATTTTTTTCTCTCTGATTTCATTCACCTCTCTTGGAAAACTTTCCAGGCAAGTGCATTTACCTGTTGGTTTTCTGTACTTTCTCGTTTGAATGGTCTCAAAATCTATATATTTCTTACGTTCATGTTTTCACTTTAAAATACCCTGCAGCGCTCTTAGGGACCGCAGATTTCCACCCATACAAGCAAAAGAGCTTCCTACTTTGGAGTGTACAGTGTCTATTCTTACTGATTATGAAACTGCTAACGATTTCCTTGATTGGGAGGTATGTGCTGATTTACTTGTTTTGGTTTTTGGAAATGTAACTGGCCAAAAATGACTTTAAAAATGTTATTTAACTTATGATGTGGTCTAGTACATTGTTGTCCAACTTAATTTTGGAGTTAATTATTTTTCTTTATCTTTTGCTATCTTAGAGGGTTGGAAAAGGGTTGCAATGGTAGCTGAGCCTTTAAATTGGAAGGGAGATCTAAGGATCCCCCCTCTCCCTTTTTCTTTTTTTGGACACCTGGTGATCATGTGGGTTTGAACATTGTTTTGTCTTTTGTGCATTCAGATGCATCTAGTATTTTTTTTTTTGTAGGTAGGAAAGCATGGTATAATTATTGAATTTTCTGATCCTGACTATAACACAAGGCGAAGCGCCACATACCTGCCTGAAGTGGCTGCCAGCGAAGGTAACTGATGCTCGTCAATGAGCATTATTTTACATTTGGACATTTGGGAGACAAAGTTAATCACCAGATTGCAATGCCACTAATATAAAGTTGTCGTAACTATTTTGTTTTCAATTGCAAAACAATGTTCATAGGAAAAAAGAAAGGAGGACAAGTTATTCTTCAAAACTGAGGAGGTATAATACATGATAGAACTACATTTTATCCACACAAAAATCAGAGAACTAGCAACATCATAAAGTCAGAGCAGCCAGCCAATGTATATGCGTATTTTTTTTTTTGGCAAAGTTCCAAGATTCTAGGAAAAAAGTGAGTTTTGCTTCCTTGATTTTGCCCAGGCCTTTTATACCTAATCATCAAATTTGTACATTGTGCATGGGAGAGGAACCTTTAATTTGGAATTGAAACTGTCACTGAGATCTCCTTATTCTCCCATCATCTTCTCCCTCTCTTTCCCTCTGTATTCCATACCTGTTCTTCAGTTCTCTGCTGCCACCCTCATTGTTCTGTTCACCCTACTTTTGAGGGCATAAAGGAATTTCCTTCATATGAAGTTATGTTGCATTAGGGAGATGCATTAGGGAGAGTTAAACTAAAATCTCAGGAAAGTAGGCAAGAACAGACAATTTGGTCTACAATGACAATTTATAACAAAAAACATAAGTGCTTGCATTCTTAAAAATACTTCATCTACATACTAGCCACTTTAAGTCACCTAACTGTCCAACATCAGGTTCTACTGCATGCTGGTCCTATATCCATTGTCTGCTGTAAGTCTTCACAAGATTTTTGTCCCCTTTTGCTCTCCAAATAAATCTCATTGATTAAAATCTGAAAGGTCAAGCACCTTAGCTTCACTGAATCATGAGATCTCTTTTCCTCATTAGTAGGGTTTGACACTTTCAGCTAGTTGGTGAACATAATTGTTTGACAGAAACCAGCTTGTGTTCCTTGCTTCTTTTTTTTTGTTAATATGTTCCTTGCTTATCTTCATTTGATTGGTTTTCAGGTTGGACCAGGTTAGAGGCCATCGACTCTCTGATACGTAAAGCAGGCTACAATGGTCCAATCACTGAGTCACTGAGGAAGCGCTTACAGCTGACCAAATACCAAAGCACCTTATTTACTATGCACTATAGTGAATATGTTTCCTATGTGAAGCAGGCAAGAGGTGAAGCTCCCTCTATTCTTGGAGCAAAGTTACGCAACTAGTAATTTTTTCAGACAAAACAATAGCTTCTTTCTATGGTGATGAAACAAAGAAGACTGTTTTCCTAAAGGAAAAAAAAACTTGGTGCAATTTTTTTTTCTTAACCGAACTATTGTTGTGATTGGTGCAAACTCTTGACATTCTTCAAATTCATTTGATTTTGAAGAAACTAATAACACTGGACTCAAACTATGAACGCTCTTTCGAATTTCGATCACTCAATTCTGTAGCCTAAGAAAGCTGCAGCACTTTTCAGCATTTGATCACGGGAAATTCAATCTCTGCCTCTCTGTTGGACTGTTTTATGCTACTTTTATTGCTAATTGGAATTTCGATCTCTCCTGGTGTTGAATCATATGATTATTAGCTGTTATTTGAATGATCGATGAATAGCAATTATTTAAATGTTGAATGATGGTATATGTTTTATATAGACTGCACGCGTTATTTGGTGTCAATGATTTGTTGTTCCTCAGTTGAAATTTAATGTTCCCCAGTGCAAGTGCATATTTAGTTGTAATTGTTTTCTAATAAGGAGTTGCAAAGGGAAAAAGATAGTCCTTTTGTATTGTGAACCAATCTTGTATTGTCATATAATAAAAATTGTTGACGGTCTCACACTACATAAAATAAAATCACTTTTGCTAAGTGTTAATCTGTGTAAATTTGTATTTTAAGTGCATACAATTTAAACTAATAACCAAACCTTTCAGAAAGTGGTTTTGCACATCAAAACTGTAACTGTCCAATTTTGTCAACGAAGCTGTAAGGGCGATCATATTCATTCATCTCATGCAGGGCAGAATTAATTTTGGTCTTCAATATTTTTTTCATTTTTAAGGTTTTAGAATTAATTTTGAGTGCTCTTACTATTTGTCATACAGAAACTATATTATGTCCGTTTTTAAATAACGAATTTTTTTTCAAGGTAATGCCCTGGACAAAACGAAACAGAATAGTGCGTAGTGTCAACCCAAAAGAGCACAACGTGAACCCGTGTTAAATCCAACACTGAAATTTGGTGGATCTAATCTCACTCAACCCTGAAGTGATATTTTGATCAGATTAATTTTTTGAATTTGAATTTTAATCATAAGTAATCGAGTTCATTTAAGAAGGAAAACGTTTGGTGACTAAAAAATTATTAACCGGCAGTCTTTTATGCCTTAATTATGTGACAAGATCAAAATAGTCATAATATGTATTTAAATGCTTTGCATTGTTAAAGTTCGTGTGTGTTAGAACCTTGATCATTCATCACTCCGACCAATGCCTCGTTGTCGTGATTAAGAAACAGAGCAGAATCAGAATGTTCTGTTTCTATTTCAGACCCAAATTAGGTGACACCAACCAAAAAACACAGAGAGTCCATAACCGATTTGAAGAAGCAGACATAGTCACATAGCATAGGAACCCTTCTCTTCTGCTTTCGCATTACGTTGCAGCTTCTAACTAAGTAGGTCCTTTTAATACCCTCTCACTCTCACTTTATAAAATATACATTCATTTCTTTGTGTTGCACATTACACATTCCAGTTTCGTACCCATTCTCATTACCATCTCATTGAGAAAAATTGTCAGCTTATTTTTCTTTCTTACACAGTTTTTGTTATCGTAGTTGGTTTGATAGCCGTCTGTTTCTCTTCAAATTATTCTCTGGAATCTCTGAAGATTCCTGTTCCATTTGGCTCCTTTATTGGGAACAACGCACATTTTTTTATAATGTTTTTCTATTTTGTTCCTTGTTTGTCAATTTGACACGCAGATTGTCACAGGAGTAGGAATATCTCTTCAAACCATGGATTATTCTGTTAGAAAAATGTCTTCTTGCCCCCAACCCTCTCTTTTTTAATATTTTTTTTTTTTTGAGTTTTCTGCCCCCAACGCTGTAATTAATATAAGAGTTTAGTTATTATACTCATTAGTGTAAAAAATTTTACACTATAATTTAATCATTTACTATTGTATATGAAATGTTTGAGATAATTATTGTGAGACTTAAATCACTTTTGTTGATAATACAATAAATAATTATTAACAGTTCACATGTTATCAGCACATAATTAAATTCTTTATATAAATACACGTGTGCCCCTTTTACTCTTTCACGGACTATAAGATCAGTAAATAATGGTTGTAATGTATTGTAATGCAAAGCACCGCAGCTTCTCTCTGCTTGGGGTTTAGTTGAATGTTATGTAGCACTGTTGGATTCACAACCACAGTAACTGGTATACCGGAGTATACATTTTTTTTCATCCATCATCTTTTGTTGAGGTTAATATCCATTTCTTTGAAATTGATCAAACTGTGGAACCTGAAAGAAATTTATTGCTGTTTCATTTCAATTATTCACTTTCTTTTATAGTTTCTCTGGTATAATTCATTTTGAGTGAAGGAAAAATAAGAGTAAATATTTCTATAAGTGTGGTTAGTGAGTAATCGGAAATGCTGACTGAACAGTGAGCACATAGGTTTTAATGGCAGGTTTGCAAAATTGATCTGCCATAATTTCTCAGGGCCCTCACTGCCCTGTGATTCTGTCGTTGTGTTTGGTTTTTGCGCGTTAGTCACTTAGCCTTCACAACATACATTTTTTAGTTTTGCATGTTAGCCTCACACGTATGCTAACTAAACCAGTGGTCCACAGAATCATGCCCTTACAACTATGTATTGAAATCAATGTCCTGTGCATGTGAGTCTGTGACACTGCAACCCCATTCCAAACCGTGATGTGATGGCTAACCATGATTCTTGATACTCCATTGTTCTGTCGCCTTTTAAACTTTAAAGAGCAATAAACTGCACACAATGTAACCAGACGTTTTCATGTGAAATAAAAGAGGGGGAAATATAACACTAGTCACTAGGAATGATCAGTTAAATTGTGACTTTGAATGCCACATGTGCTTGGAAACTAGTGTAATTGGGTTCATTTCATTTCTTATTGAAGAAAAATCTAGATTTGGTTGTGCATTTACAAAGTACACTTTCCTTTCTTTGTCTTTTTTTTTCTTCTAGGATACCAGAAGGCCTCTAGTTAGGCCAGCAATATAGGCAACAAAAGAACTTCTTTCTCGGGTTTGATAAATATCTGGCTGCAATTTCACTGTAGAGGAGGATCTCACACACATTTCTTGCTGGCCACTTTTCTTTTTTATTTTTTTGTTTTCTGGTCATGGTTTTATTAAGTCACTCTCATCTGCAATGACTGCGATTCATTCATTGTAGTTTTCAGTATAATTAGATTCTTTCACATACCTGCTTTTAAATTGAGGCATTGTGGTTGTGTTGGATACTAAAGAAATTGTGACTGAACCAACCTAACTCCTCTCTTTCTACTTTCATAACAGGAGGAGGAAAAGCCTTGGTAACCAAAACAAAGAATGGGAGCTGGAGGCCATGTCACTGCCCAGAAGAAGCCTCTTCCAAGGGTTCCACACACAAAGCCCCCATTCAGCGTTGGCCAACTCAAGAAAGCAATTCCACCACACTGCTTTGAGCGCTCCCTCTTATCCTCATTCTCCTATGTTGTCTATGACCTCTCACTTGCATACCTTCTATACATTGCCACCACTTACTTCAACCAAATCCTCCCACACCCCTTTTCCTTCCTTGTTTGGCCAATCTATTGGGCCCTACAAGGCTGCATTCTCACAGGGGTGTGGGTGATTGCTCATGAGTGTGGCCACCATGCCTTCAGCAACTACCAATGGGTTGATGACCTTGTTGGCTTCACCCTCCACTCTTGCCTGTTAGTCCCTTACTTCTCATGGAAAATCAGCCACCGCCGCCACCACTCCAACACCGGATCCCTCGACCGCGACGAGGTCTTTGTCCCGAAACCGAAATCAAAAGTATCATGGTTCAACAAGCACTTGAACAACCCTCCAGGGAGGGCTATTTCCCTTCTCATCACACTCACATTAGGGTGGCCCTTGTACCTGGCCTTCAATGTCTCCGGAAGGCCCTACGACCGATTCGTGAGCCATTACAACCCTTATGCTCCCATATACACTGACAGGGAAAGGTTTCTGATTTATCTATCTGATGCTGCTGTCTTTGCTGCAACCTATTTTCTCTACCACATAGCAACCCTGAAAGGGTTTTTCTGGGTGATGCATGTTTATGGGGTACCATTGCTCATAGTGAATGGTTTTCTTGTGACAATCACATACTTGCAGCACACACATTCTGCTTTGCCTCACTATGACTCATCAGAATGGGATTGGCTGAAGGGTGCATTGGCAACAGTGGACAGAGACTATGGGATACTCAATCAGGTATTTCATCATATAACTGATACGCATGTGACTCACCATTTGTTCTCAACCATGCCACATTACCATGCAATGGAGGCAACCGATGCAATCAAGCCCATATTGGGAGAGTACTACCAATTTGATGACACCCCAATTTACAAGGCATTGTGGAGGGAAGCTAAAGAGTGCCTCTTTGTGGAACCGGATGAAGGAACATCTCACAAGGGTGTTTATTGGTACCGGAACAAGTTTTGATGGAAGAGATTTCCTTGTGTTAATTAGAAGGTTAAATAAGTTGTAATATAATAATCAAAAGAGAATCAGTTAAATACGTAAGAGTGGAGTTGTTGTGTATTGTGAAATGGTACTAGCTTCAGCTTGTAGTGATCATGGTTTCAATGCAAATTTTAATATGTTGTTTTTATATGTTGAAAGCGTTTTGATAAATTCCTTCCCTTTTTGGTTTTGGTTTTGTTTCTTTCCCGGAAAATAAAGATCTTAATAACATTTTTCTTTTGGGTTGATTGGGGGTGGTACGTGAAGGGCACTCCATTTCTAATTCTTCAAACTTTAATAGATGTGTTAGGTTTCGCTTACGATCAATATAACATTTATAATAGTTTGATGAACTTTTCCTGGTTGAACTAAGTTAGGACTAATAATAAAATTACAAATATTAAGTAAGCATTTAGAAAGCATTTCAAAAAATACATAGAAACATAAACATATTTGAAAATGAAGACAAAGACAAAGAGGAAGGATGATGAAGACGCATTTCTAAGACATAAATTTAAAATTATTTTGTTCCTAAATATTCATTATAATATCTCATATTTTTAATATGTCATTCTCACAATTCATATTAAATGTTATTTTTAGGAGATTTTTAATTATTTTTCCTAATACTGAATTTTATTTTATTTTTGCATTTTTTAATTATCAAAATTAATTAAAAATGCATGATACTCTCTATATTTTAATTTGAAAATTTTGGGACGTTTATAATGTTTTTGGGCATGTCACACTTTTTGCACTCTCAAACTTTTATCTAGATTAAAATTGACTTTTAATTGTTAAATAAATCTCATGAGTACAGTAGATTTTTGATTGATAATACCCCTGTTTGGATTGATTAAAAAAAGTATCTATCTTAATTATATCTTTAAGTATAATTTATTCAAAAGATTTAATTTATAATTACAATGTGATTTTACTAAAAATCACACTTTTTTTCACTTTTTTTTTGTAAAAGTAAAACCTTCCAAACTTAAAAGGGAATAGTATTTTACATTGGGACAAAAAAAAATTAAAGTGAGATCCTTCACTTTAAAGAATATAGTGAGAGATTTCATTATTAGATTAATAAAGTGAAAATATAGAGAAGGATCCAATAATGAGAGTGATAGATCTCACGTTAAAAGATCTAAATAATTTATATTATTTTAAAAAATACTCTTTAAAATTATATTTTAATACTTGTTATATTTTTAAAAAATATTCTTTTTAGAAGTTAATTCAAACCGCTCAAATATAAATTAGAAACAAAGTTTTCTACACAGTTTCATGGTGAGGGAACTCGTATATTTCCCACCGATTGAGATTTTGCCGCTCAAAGTAATAAGAGGCGTGGAAGGGGACACTACAATAAAAATATTAAATACAGACAAATTTATAGATGAATATTTAATTTTTATAGACAAATTTTAATTTTTATAGATAGATTAATTATAATTACAGATGAATTAATTCTGTCTATTATTAATGCGTTGGAAGATTTTGGCTTAATTTTTACAGACGGATTCAAATTGTAGTTTTTCTTTGAAAATTTTCTTTGTTTTCATTGATGTTCGGCCAATGTGTTTTATTGGAGTTATTAGATTTACAGTTGGTGTGAAACCCAAAAATTACGGGAAAAAAGGGGGGGAAATTGAAAAAAAAAAGTTTTGAAAAAAGTTTTAAGTTGTGAAAATTGTAATGCAATTAATAAAATAATAAATGATTCATGATAAAAGGGGTAATGCAATTTACTCTTGATATTAAAGAGTTTCAACTTGTGAAAATTATAATACAATTAATACAATAATAAATGACTTATGATAAAAAAGATATTAAAAAATAACAATTAATATTTTCTTAATATAATGAAGTAACAATTAATTTTGGATAAAAATTTGAAAAAAGAGGTATCATTTAATTCTGGATTGAGGGAGTACATTTTAAAGATATTGGATTTTAACCAACGGGAGTTAGTCTAATATTGTATTTCTTAAGTTAAATGCCTTAACTTTTTAGCTATTGAGAGTAATGAGTGTTTGTATCCAAACTTTAATTTGATCGATTTTTTTTAGTATTGCTTATTTATACTTAAGAAAATAAAGTTTTGCTCGTTGTTATGTACTTTATTCGTCATTAAGAATCGTGAGCTTGAGAGAGAAAGAAAGCCTATGAGAGATAAAACAAAAAAAGAAAAAAAGTCATGAACAGAATAATAAAAATAATTAAATTCAATTCTTACCAAAATCTAATCCCTAATTAAATTCATTTCTACGTTAGAAACAGGCTAAAAGCGTTTCAGCAACAAAACCTCGTCGAACCCGTTGCTTTGACAAAACTGATAAAACAACCAACTGCGCTGTCATTCTATCGTCCATCATCAGAATCATCACTGCTTCCACGCTAAGGAACCAAACACTCGATTTTTCTGTTCTCACTCCACACCAGGTTCCCTCTTTTCCTTTCCTTCTTTTCCTTTTTCCTACAACTCTCAATTTTTCTCAAAGATTCGTAGATCCCCCGATTGAATCACAGGGTTAGGTTGAGTTACTACAGTCACTTTCGTTAGAGATTGATTCTTTGCATTGGTTTTTTCTCTCGCTTTCCCTGAATTCCAATAAAATGAAAGGATCAGAAGCGAATTGGGGTTTTCTAGAGTTTGATTTCGTTCAACTTTTGGCAGTCTCAGTCATGAGCTTTGTTGAATGCCATTTGACTTTAGATTTTGCCAAATCAAGACTGTACATGCACATCCCCTCTTTGTGAATTGGGTATTTTTCTTCAGTGATTGCGAATCGTGAATACACTTTTGTGATTTTGTGAATTGAAAATTTTCATTGGTTTAGCTTATGACCTGAATCGGGGCCTAACCTAAACCTAATTTTATCAGTATTGTAATTGTAGTAAATGTTTTTCTTGTGGGTTTTTGATTAATATTTGTTATTTACAGCTTTAGTAGGTTGTTGTGGGATTGATTATATCTTGTGGTGGTGGAGCTTTGTGGAGATGAGTCAGAGGGGATTGATATATAGCTTTGTTGCCAAAGGAACCATTGTCTTAGCCGAGCACACACCATATACAGGAAATTTTAGTACCATTGCTGTTCAGTGCTTGCAGAAGCTGCCTTCAAATAGTAGCAAATACACATATTCATGTGATGGTTACACGTTTAACTTCCTCATAGACAATGGATTCGGTATTGATTCTTCTTGGTTGTTTTTTATGTATTGCTGGCTCTGCTGATTTAGTTATTTGTCCCATTCTCTGAAAGCTTTTCTCTGCTTTGCAGTTTTCCTTGTTGTTGCTGATGAATCGGTTGGGAGGAGTATTCCTTTTGTATTTCTTGAACGGGTGAAGGATGATTTCAAGAAGTGCTATGGTGCAAGCATTAACAATGGCAGTGCCCACCCACTTGCTGACGACGATGATGATGATGATTTATTCGAAGACAGATTTAGCATTGCCTATCATCTTGATAGAGAATTTGGGTTTGTATATGTGGTGTCCTTTTAAAGTTTTTGTTTACTTCTTTGTGATATGTTCTTTTAGTATTTTGATCTTGTTACGCAGACCAACGCTCAAGGAGCACATGCAGTATTGTATGACCCATCCGGAAGAGATGAGCAAGCTATCAAAATTGAAGGCTCAAATAACTGAGGTCAAGGGGATAATGATGGACAATATTGAGAAGGTATGTGATACTAAGCATAATGACACATACATGGATACTGATACTCACTTTTGGCTGCTATTATATTTTGTCAGCCTTGCTTTTTTGTAGTGTATTAACTGGTCTCTGGACTCTGGATGCACTGTTTGTTTTTTTTTTTTTTCCCCTTTCAATTCTTGTTTTCTTTGAAATGGTTTTAATTAATTTTTGGGAAGTGGAACGGAGGGGGGGGGGGGAAGGAGTTGTAAACAAGGGATGATAATTTAGTTTTGCAGTGCTGTTTCAAACTAGTGGAATTTTTTGTTGCTTCCTGATGAGAGCCATGGAGTAAGAACAGTATGAGAACTTGACTTGTATATAAGACTTTCCTATTTTATTTTTGCTCCAATCAAACACACATAAAATTGTGTAAATCATACACTGCAGCAATAGTTTAGCATCCTTGTTGCCAAACTCTGTAAAAATGACACAACTGGCATTCACAAGAACTGTAAACAAACTATTCAATTGGAAGCATAGTTATTGATCACGGATAGCGGCGCGGAGCGGCCGACCCCAAAAAAGGCTATAGCGGGATAGCGGGAGCTGGATGACTCTATTTGAATTAATATATATATAATAATGTGCAATTTATATACCATACATATAAATAGAACATTGAACAAAACACACAGAAACAAATGAAACTCAAAGAAAGAAGAAAAGAACAAAGAAATATGTGAGGAAAAAGAAAACAGAGCTAGAAGCCAGAGAGACGGAAGCAGGGGTGAAGAAGATGAAAAACCTTTATGGTAATTGAGTGCACTGGAAGTAGAGACGTCGCCACTGGAAGCAGCCACCATTGTCGCTGCCAGAAGCAGCCGCCATTGTCGCCGCCGGAGTAGGAAACAGAGAGACGCAAAACAGATACTGAAAAGGGAAAACAGAGAGATGCGAGAGAGAATGAGAGTTTTGGAGCCAAATGTATAGAATATTAGGTTGGAAATCCCACAAAACCCTTTATTTTCAATGGCAAACAGAAAAAAGGGGCAAAATGTGTCATCTCTCATTGATTGAAATCACACTCCGTCGCCTGCAATAGCGGCTGCGATGGCGAAATGCTCCGCCCTGGTGCGGCGCCCCTCCGCTCCGCAACACTATTCCGCGAAAGCACGCTATAGCGGCGCTATTGATAACTATGATTGGAAGTATCCTCCTGACAATGTGAAATTAATTGATTTCTAAGTTGCTTAAATAAAATATTGATTATTGTGCTGTCATTGTTTTATTTTGAGTTTGGTGGCATGACTCTCAAGTTGCGGGCTAGATTCTGTTAACTTCAATTGGTGTCACATCTTACCCTATCGTTACTCATTAAACTATTCGCCATACTTTTTAAGCTCATGGTGAACAAGCAGTTTGGCAGATTAAGATTGTAATAAACAATCACATTAGGGGAAGTAGAAATGAACAATTGAGTATTTCATCTATGCATTTGTAAAAGGTTGGCAAATTCAATTTCGGTTGCTGTGCTTCATAGGACTGCTTGTATGTGCAATAGGTTCATTGATGTCAACTCCCTTAGTTGTTGCTCAATATTAAGAACTCTTAAACAACATTTTCATTTTGAAGGTTTTGGATCGTGGAGAGAAGATTGAACTTCTGGTGGACAAAACAGAAAACTTGCAGTTCCAGGTATGTATTATCATCCGAATTGAGCTAGCCTGGATAAAATAATCTAGTGATGTGGTTGTTTATATTTTCCATCAAAATTTAGGCTGATAGCTTCCAGAGGCAGGGGAGGCAGCTGAGAAGGAAGATGTGGCTGCAAAATCTCCAAATGAAGCTTATGGTGGGAGGAGGAATCCTTATCTTAATTATAATTTTGTGGGTTATTGCTTGTGGTGGTTTCAAATGTTGATGGGGGGTCATGGAGCTGTATGAAAATTGGTGTCTTTATTAGGGCACATAATTAAAGGGATGCACAAAATGATATTATTCTACTTGTACATGGATGGAATTTGGTGCTGGAATTTGTGGTTACTGTGTCAGACTGTAATTAAGCTTGAGGAAAAGGGCCGGTTACTATGAACCAAACTCTTACATTAAACGACATATTAGGGGTGGTTGTCTTTATCCGTTTTATGTTGCTTTTAACATTGTAGACCTTGTACTAGCTTTTCTTTATCTTGTTCAAGTTTATTTATTTGTTCAAATTAAAAAATTTACTTGAGCAACTGTGTTGAAAATGCAGTAGTCGGTACTGGTAGGATGGAGAAGGCTACAACGTATCGAATCAATAACATCCCATGTATGCTTTTCTTATTTTTTTTGGTGGCAGGTGAAAGACATCTTGACCGCACTTTAAACATCATGTTCCCACTCGGAAAAACGAATATCATGTTCGGATCATGCCATATGCTTGCTTTATTTTTTGGTACAAAATGGTGCTTGGTTTGACTGAAAGGAGGTACCCTTAGAAGATAGCAGATATAAAAAAGAAAAAACTCCCAATTTAGTCCTTCTCAGTTTTGAAATCAGTCACCTTAACCATTAGACTACAAAAGTTATTTTGTTAAGGAGAAGAACAGTGGCGACCTTCTTCTTCTACTTCATGGCGGTGCTGAGGAACGTAGATTGGGGATGGCGCCAAGGAAAACAAAGGACCCGCTGAAGGTGAGAAGAAGATGAAGTTGGGGATAAGGTGAGAGAGGAGAGAGAGAGGGTGAGATAAAAATTAATTAAATTTTATTTTTTAAAAACAAATTTGTAAGTTACAATAATGTCTCTAAAATAAATGATCTACTAATAGGTAAGATGACATTTTGGTCTAAAAATTTGGATGGACAATGCCGACATCCTCTCACATAAAAATGAGTGGGAGGAAGTTAGAATAACTCATTCGTACATACGCACACAAGCAGAAGCAGCGTTAGAAGCTGTTTGAGTGACTGAATTGAATTACTTAAAAGGTAAGCAAAATCCAATCAATACAATTTTTGACATTGGTCTAACATGGTATAGGCAAAATCAAGTAGAGGTAGCAGAGGGCACAACACGTAAACAAATAAGGCTTTCATAAAGATGTGGGTACCATTTTTTATTAGCACATTTTCATTTGCTCATGGTATCAATTTGTTGTGGAACAGGAAATATAGAAGTTAGCATATTGTCCAAACGCCTCAAACTATATATTTTGGGACAGCTACCATCCTACGGAGAAGGCATGTGAAGTGCTTAGTCCTATGATGCTTGATAACAAAGTAAGACTTCTTTTGAGAGTAGTTTCAATGTCTTTCTCAATTGCTATATTTGTATCATCTACTGTTTTTCTACTTGTTCGGCACACCTATGGTTTACGTAATAATTCTTAATTGTTCCAATAAGAATTGGTGAAAATGAAATAACACCCTAGTCAAACACAGAAAAATTATAGATGCTATAATTTTTAGGTGACCCGCGTCATTGCACGGAAATTTTAAATATAAAAAATATTGTGTATTTGAGTTGAAATGTATACTAATTTAAAATAAACAGTGATTTATATTATAAATGATATTATAGCAAAACACTTTTAAAATCAATTATACATTCATTGGTAAACTTACAATGATTTTGGTGTACATTTTTTTAAAACTTTCTTATATATAATATTAGTTGTTTCAAAATAGTTTTGATAGTTATCATGGTTATTACTTTCAACATTGTTCTCAATTTCAAGAGTCCTGCTACACATACATTCAAAAACATACATTGTACATACACCTCGTACCTATATATATAAAATTTGTGATTTAAAGCATAAAATGTTTATGCACTTAATTAAATATAGTTGAGAATATCATTTATAAGTTTGTAATGTTTGTGCACTCGTGAGAATAAAGTTTATGCATTATTACGTATAATGTTTGTGCATTTTTTAAATAAAGTTTAGATTGTAAAATACTCTGATAATTTTGTAATGTTTGTGCATAAAATTTGTGCATTACTATTTATAATGTTTATGCATTTTTAAATAAAGTTCAGATTGTTAAATGCGCATAAAGTTTGTGCTTAAACGCCGGCAATGTTTGTGCTTTAACACATTTAAGTTTGTGCTCTATTTTGAAAAGTTGTATTGTAAACGTATAATAATCATTAATTACCTAATTTGAATGTTGGATGTATCAGTGTATGAAATTAGGTGTACACATAGCATTTTGGACTCATTTATTACACTTACCTAATTTCGGTCCGCCACATCTTTTAATGATCTAACTTAATGTTAGGGACTAAAACAAAAAAAAGTATCAAGGACTCAAATAAAAAAATAGTAATAGAATACAAAATTAAAATTGGCAAATTATTAGACAACAAATACTTATTTAACACTTTTTTAATAGACAAATATAATCTCCCATCATTAAGTAACGAGGTAAAATTCATATATAACATAAACAACAAATAAATTAATATCGAGAACTTAAATTTAGATAATCCATTCTTAAGTATAAAGTGATTGATAATGTGTCTGCAAGTTTATAAAGTGATTGAGAATGCATATGTGTTTTGGTTTTAAAGAAAAGAAAAATATTTTTTTGAGAAATTTAATTATAATTTTAATATATAAAGAATATGACCAAGGTCTTAAACTTTATCTTTCTTTTCTTTTTCCTTCATACTAAAACTCTTAAACACACCTTGATTGGTGCCTTGACAGAGAAGACCATCAAGACATAAGAAAAGTGGAACGCCACGTGCTACTACTCACATGCGGCCTCTCCTGAGAACCACCGACGTGGACGCAGACACAGAATACGTAATACACTAATTTTAAAATTTTACCAAACATTAATATGATATATATAAATATAAAATTAAATATTTATAATAATATCATAATATCATTATTGATATTAAGTTATTAACTTTTAATTTCTTTTAAAATATATTAAATATTTAATATATTTTTATGTGTCAATACTTACTAATTTTTTAATAGTCTATATTATTATAAATTATTTAATATTTCAAATATTTTTTACTCAAATATGTCATAGATATTACTTAAAAAACATTTAAATATAGTTTGAACACACTTAAACACAATTAATTATGAATTTTTTATTTAAACATTTTTAGATACATGTAACACGTGTGTCGAACAAATATTTTTATGTCTCAACATTTTCAATATGTCAAATATAAAGGCACAATAATGTCATAAAGCGCTAGTACTTCTTAAGCCTTCTATAACATCTCACTCCACGTCCCAATTGCCACGCAGAATAGAGGTTCATCATCATCGAATATCTCCCCATATCTCCCTTTTCATCCATTCATTACCTCTTCCTAATTAATTAGTGCCTTTTGATCTTGCAGAATGACAGAAATTCTTTTCTACATCATAGTATAAAAATAATTATGCACCATATAAAATATATATCATTAATTAATCTTCTCTCTATTTCTTTTTCTTTTTTTATAGTATATACTTTATGTAATTTATAATTTCTTTTACACCATAGTGTATAAAAAAATTTATCTACTCAATGAACACCTCTTTATTATTATATAATAATAAATGACGCTATTGGCCATTTTCTAGTTTTCTTGAACTAGAAAGAAAACTTGTATCTGTTTTCCTCTCGTGTCAGACTCCTCTTCCGAAGAAATCAACGCATTCACTTAAACTCTTTTAACAATTCTCTACCTTGGCAAACTGTTCAAATAGATATTTTATTTTTTTATATTTTATTTCTTTCTCGCACTCCGTCTCTCTTTACGTGAGACTCATCCCCTCCTTTCTTTCTTACGCTCCACTTCCATCTCTACCTCTCTTCTTCCATCTCTTCGTCATTGTCACGCCTCTCCGCGCCGTATAAAGGGAGAGGGTAAACAATCTTGTTAAATTGGGGGCTACGAGATCTTTTAGGAGGGAGGATTTTTGTGTTATTGTACTCTGGTGTATAATCTTGTGTTGCTTTGTTTGGTGGTCATGAACATTTATTTTCATACAATAAAATAAAAAACAAAACTTGTAACGGTTTTTACATATTAAGAAACGTTTTTCGTTTGTACCGATGAAATACATCTGTAGAAAAGAAAATGAAACAGAAAATATGCTTAATATTAAAATTTTCAAGAAATGAAATAAATAAGGGTTAATTATGTTTTTGGTCCCTGTAAAATTTGAAAGTTTGGTTTTAGTCCCTGCAAAATTGTAAAATTAGGTTTTAGTCCCTGGGTGGGGTGAGAGTTGACTGGACTTACGTGGCGCGCCACGTGGGATGTCACGTGACATAACCCCAAAACCCAACCCAAACCCATGCCCAAACCCAATTCTGACCCGACCCGTTTTTATTAAAAAAAAAAACCCTGTGTATCCTAATCCCCACCCCCCCATCCATCCCGACCCCTGGGTTTTTTTTTTTAATAAAAACAGGTCGAGTCAGAATTGGGTTCGGGCATGAGTCTGAGTTGGATTTTGAGTTATGTCACGTGACATCCCACGTGGCGCGCCACATCAGCGCCACGTCAGCCCAGTCAACCCTCACCCCACTCTAGGGACTAAAACCTAATTTTACAATTTTGCAGGGACTAAAACTTTTATACAATGACTAAAACCAAACTTTTAAATTTTACAAGGACCAAAAACGTAATTAACCCAATAAATAAAAACTCGTATACTAATATATTTCGACTGTGTAAGATCAATGAGATTTTTTACTGTATCGGTATTTGCAGACAACGAATATATATAAACAACTACAAAAGATTCGATTGCATATCCGTTTTTGATGGACAATATACGCCCTTCATCAATCCTCACTTTTTATTTTACGATTAAAAAGGTAAATGATGGAATAAAATATAGCCATAAAATTATACTCCCACGAATATTTTAAGGGCCCATAAAAAATGAATCTTTTAAGCGGAATTAAATTTTCAACGAAAACATTACAGATTGTCGGGACTTTATGGCATGCATTTGATTTACATGTTCGAATATCATCAGTAGAAAAATGGAAATGGGTGAGGCATCTTTCCACATAAAATATACTCTTAGTTCCACATCATGAAAGACACCCTTAGTTCCAGATCATGATAAATCATACTTAGAGCCATGTCTTGGGAAGTAAAACGGAAGTATAAAATCATGATAGTAACAAATTATCTAACTTAGCAAAGAAAAGCCTTCTGTAAACAGAACCACGGTTGTGAAAGCAAAACTGTCATAAGAAGCTCAGAGTCGAGAAGAAAATCAATCACACGATTTGGTAGTTTTCTGTGATCAACTGCGTTCTCTGAGAATGTTTGGGAGGATTACCACCCTTTAGTGGTATGATGTTAGTAACCTACAGAAAGAAATACAAAAGGGAGAAAAAGGAATGTGTCAAACATAATATTATCAACTATTAAATCAATTAGAAGACATGGTTTGCCAACTATAAATATAAGCCACCACTGCAGCCCACAGGTGCTGGTATTGATTGAAACCCTACTCTGTTAAGACATAATATAGGACACCGGGCCAAATAAATGTCAGTTTCAACTCGATCAATTCGACACATCATTCAAATAGCACTATAAATCCATGGACACAGTTAAATTTGAAGG
The DNA here is from genome assembly GCA_003254905.1 of Nissolia schottii. Lineage (NCBI taxonomy): Eukaryota > Viridiplantae > Streptophyta > Magnoliopsida > Fabales > Fabaceae > Nissolia > Nissolia schottii. The sequence continues at coordinate 1,384,554 of QANU01024517.1, forward strand.
CAGAAAACATAAAAACTAAACAAACCTTCAGGTCACTAAATGTATCAGTTGCCGTAAACCTGACTGAAATGGGAAAGAATGTTGATGAATCTGCTTGTGGAACAACAAACTCCATTGACCCACTGCCAAATATATTAAAGTCAGACAAAACAATTACAAAATACAATGATAATAACACAGCACAAGTTAGCTCTAAAAAAATGTCATTCCGAATTTAATATACCTGCGGTTTGAATTATCAATCAGCACGATGGACCACTCCAAAATGGAATTCCGGGAGTCATACCTGCAAAAGCCAATTTGGGTAGGAAATTATAGAGCAAGAATGTTAGCATAAAATAAAAAGCTGATGGTATGGGCCTAAGAAAAAATGAGGAGGCATTGGCCTTTTAGAGCATTCTAATCCATGCAAAGCTGGTCAGTACTTAAGAGATTGCAAACCATTATCATGTACCAGCGAACATTTCTAATACAAAACCACAAACTCATTTACTGCAAACTTCAATGCAACACACAAGTCACATTTGTCCCTAGTATTTATTACCATGAAGACAAGGGGGAAAAAAAATCCAAACCTCCATTCCCCATCAATCTGATTAACAGATGGTGCATCTCGAAGTGCAGGAAGAGGTACTGAGATTATAACATTCCGTAGATCAAACAATGATGAAGCCTCATATTCAATGTTGACATAAGTGTCATTTCCAGAAGATGAGGGCCAGCAGTTTACTGCAATACACATACATTGCACACATAAGTTATTAATACACAGAACACAAAGCGATAGTGCATTTCAAATATAGATATTAACCCACTTGTCAGTGGCACCAGTGATTCATCAGTGCTTTGCATTCTCCACTTTAAAAGGCCAACACCTGCAGCATCACTGGCTTGACCAGTGGGGAAAGGCCTATTTGGATCCTTTAGACCTAGTATATTTTCATTGGCAAATAATTCTTTATTCATGTTAGGGTGTGTCTTGAAGGAGATGGCTTGATTCTCACCAGTCTGGACCTGCAAAAACAAGGTATGACATACAAGTACCAATTGTCTTAATTCCCATCCAGCCTTTAGAAAACTGAGAAAACAACAATAAATCATTTCAAAAATGGAAACTGCACTTGAAAAATACAAATACCCCTTCATATTTCTTGTCTTCACTGACAAAAGAAAATACCAATTCATGGAAACCAAAATGACTGTATTTGTAAAACCCTAAACATACATCACATATCAAAAGTACCAGAATGCTTCAAACAGCTATTTCATGATCAACCAACTAATAAGCATTGTTATCACACTACCTGAGTTTTAACCCTCATTATCTTCCTCTTCAACTTCCATCCTTTGACCCTAACATAACAGCCATTGCTATTTGGTCCCTTCCCTTTTTTATTTTCCCTTTCCCGTCCTCCCTCCATTATGTACTATCATTGCTAACTACACTTGCAGAGGATGCAACACATGGGAGAAGTGCATGAGGAAACAGTATAGACACACTAGAAAACGACAGAAATTAAGCAGGAGAAAAAACCTGAAAGTATGAGCTCTTTCCCCCAATGCAAGTGACATTTAACGAAACAAGTATCATTTTTCATTTCAGAGAATTAATTGTTCAGAAAAAAGTGGATAAACATTGAGGTAGAGAGAGGGAGGGAGAGAGTGATACCTGAACTTGAATATGTCCATCCTCTTGGTTAAGAATTTGGAGAGACAATTGACCTTGAACATCAAAATTACTAACTCCACCATCTCGTTTTAGTGTCACATTTAGTTTCTCCTCAACAGTTAGAGTGATTGGATCAGTAAGTGGTGGGGCAGCTGACCGAGACTGGCCAAGTTTTGGTTGAACATCTTCAACAATGACCTCACCTTCTGCTTTCAATGATTCCAAAAATTGATTTGTCCTTTGAGATTTCCCAAGCTTCATGCCAAGACCCTTTGGTGGAGCAGTGGCAGCTGAAGTTGGACGGCCTAAGGTAAAGAATGGGGAAGAACATAAAACAAAATAATATACTCTTAGCAACATGTTAATTTGAACATAGAGTAAATCAAAACCTGGATGCAGCATGCTTCAATGTCATTTTAACTTAAAATATTTCAAAGCAATCTAGAATAATTCATGAAAATCTATGAAAGCCAACCTTTAGACTTGGGAGCAAAGGAATCAACATCAGAACTCAATCCAAAACCAGAGCCACTTCCAAAACCAGTCCCACTGCTAGATATGCTCAAATCATTAAAGCTACTTTCAATTCTTCCAGAGCCCATTGACTGTAACGGACCAAATCCTCCTTTATCACCTCTGTTCTTTTCAATCTATAGAATACATGATTGATTTTGAATAAATGATGTGGACTCGAAGATTGAATAAAAATAATTTAATAAATAAATATCCCCATCAATCATACCTTGCTTTTATCAATCTCACTAGCTTTGCGCTTCATAACATCCTTTGTTTCATTAATCTTGCTTTGCATAACCAGCTTGTGCAGCTTCTCTTCATGGCTCTCCATCTCACAGTATTGCTTAACTTGTGCAACAGTAACATTTTCCTTGTGCCCAAGAGAGATGACTTCATCAAATGCAAAAATAAGCTCAAATGCATTTTTGCAAATGCCTTCTTCATCAAGGGAATATGAATATTCAGGCACCTAAAAATCTTAAGGAATGCAATATTTATAAGCACAATATTTTGGCAAAAGTTTCGTTGATGACTTAAAACTGTCCAATAAAACCTAAAAGATGCTTCTACTACCCATTGATCAATCCTAAACACTCATGATCCTTATTATGAAAAGTAATATTGCCACACGCCATGTTCAAAGTAAGAAGAGAAACTACAGCATTGTATGACTGTACCAACAAAACTGCAAGAAAAACCCAAAATGACAGGAAACTTAGTAGACAACGCACAGAAAAAATTATAGATTCAGGTTGTCGAGCTATACAAAGTTAAAGACAAACCTATATTATTTCCTAACCAGACCAGGGCAGTTATGAATAAGGCGTCAAATTCAAAGCATCAGAAAAAGGATACAAGTTTCGAGATAAGTCTCAAGGTGTCCAGATCTTCCAGTATGTTGCTCTGTTTATTTGTCACAAGAAGCAGGTAGAGCGCTTCTATTGGCTGGTAGACATACCGCACATTCTCAGTTTCAACGTAGGTATGCTGTTTTCCAGTGCCTACTAACTTCGGAAATGCTGCCAGGAGGCCCTCAATTCTGATTCGAGACATGTCCACAAACTGTCTCGAAACTAGAACTGCAAACAAAGTAAAAGGCTTGTCAGCATAATCAGTTCAATCCATTCATTATTTAGGTACCACCAACTTCAACATCAACTAAAAACTTAGGTTTGCAAACTCACCTTTACCAGATTTGCTCACAATGGATGCAGCGAGCACAACCTGTATGATTTATTAACCAAGAATTACAACACAAATTTGATGGAGCAGAGGGCAAGTCAAGAGTAAATATAAAGCAAGAGCCTAAAGCACTCCCACTCCCACGCCCAGTTGAACTCTTCTTTTACAAAAGGAAAAGAGCCTGTGACCAGCGGCAAAACCACCCGGCCCTCCCTCACCATTTGAGCCACACCCAATTGGCAAGTAAAATTGCTCATACAGAATCAAGTCCATCACTAATTTTGGGTGAAATTAATTATTTACAGTAATGTGGCTAAAATCAATGTGAAAGAGAAACAAAATGCCGTATCATACACTAAACAAGCAGATCAAACAGAGTAGAAAAGAAAAACCTAAACAATGATTTCAATTTTAAAGCAAGTCCATATATATTACGAAGTTCCTTGGGGCCGTAATGCCAGATCACGGGTTTAAATTGCATGCATATATTAAAATTGAAGTAGATGCAGGTCCAAAAGAAAATCTAGGAACAAAATTATGCCATCGACAACAAAAGAAGTAAGAGAAAAATGAAATAAAAATAAAGTAATCAGCCTTAAATTGTAAAGCAAAACATAAGCGAGTCCTCCACTATTGAACTAGGAGAAGAGACAAGAAGAGTTACCATCTTTTCGTTTAATCTTTTAAATCAGGAGAGTGCTTATCGTCTCGAATTGAATCTGCCAAAGAAAGAACAAAGATCTTAACGGTGTTAGGAGAAATCGGATCAGATCTTGAGCTCAGGTATGAAACGAGATAAATGGGCAGCAATTGCAGTTGAATGGAAAATTCGCAGAGAGAGAAAAGGGAAATTCAAAGGAATAAATTGAGAAACGAGAGGTTACCCGAGCACGATCTGGGATTTGGGAGCGCAGATCTGAACCGAGAGGAGTGGAAGACTCAACAATGGGACTGGGTTAATGAGCATGAGGATCACACTCGAGATTGATGTAAATGACAAAACATAATACGGTGCGTTCGGCCTGAAAGCGTATAATATTTTCAATGGACTCGTTTGGATATATTTTAGAAAAACAATTATTTAGATATCTTTTTAAGCATAACATATTTTTTTTAAAGAAGTTTAGCTTATATTTACAAATTAATTTCACATCTTCCTTTATTTTTTTAAAATAAAATATTTTAATTTTTTTTAATGTATACGAGATTTTGAGTTCAAATTTTACTAAATATATTTTTTGAATCATTAATTTTTTTTAAAAGTAATATTTTACTTTATTTAAAAAAATATTTTTTAAAAATTATATTTTAACACTTGTTATTTTTTTAAAATATAATTTTTTAAAAGTTTAATCAAACTCAATGTTTACAAATTTAATAATTATTTTTTATATAAAAATGAGTAATCACTCTAAATACATGATTTTTTAAATAGTGAGTGACATAAGTAATTATGTTTTATTTGACTACAATATAAAAAAAGGTTTTACACTATTAATATATAATAATTAAACTAATATATAACAATCAAACTCTAATTATTCATCAAAAATGGTTTAGATAATAAATTATTTTAACTATAAAAAAACACACGAGAATCTTTATTAAAAAAACTGCACAATCTTTTACTAATACTAAATGAGAATTAATTTATTTGGATAGGCCAAAAAATTGATTTATTGGACAGTTCAAATAACCTAACATGCAAGAATGTTCTATGATTAAAGAATAAAACTTTGTTTAATTCATGCTAAAAATTAACTTAAATCTTTTTTTTTT
>QANU01024517.1:1399938-1440333 GCA_003254905.1 Nissolia schottii
TTTATGATCTTACTATCACATAATTAGCAAGAGAATTGGTGATATACATAACAAAGTTGAGCAAACTTTTTTGGGATATGGACTTTGGTTTCTTAATGATAAAATCAATGGATGAAAATTTTATTTTCCTCTCACATAAAGGATATTCACGTTGCTCAGACTTGACTTTTGATCTGTTTCTTCATGGGCATACCGCAGCAGTTTACAACTTTAGAATTTCAATTCTTTATTGAAAATTTCTTTTTGATTCGTATTGAACTTATACACTCTTACTTGTTATATAGTAAATGTTATATATTCAGTTAAACTCTCTCTCTTCTCTCAAGAAATACCTTTATATATATATATATATTAGTTTTTTTACTTTAGAATATTATCATATTAAGAAATTAAGTTATTAACAAAAATAATACTTTGTTATGATTATTCTTAAAAAATTAAAAATTGCATATTTTATTTTAATATATATATTTTTTATGATAAAAAAATACACATGCAGGTTTATCACTGATATATGCCTTTTTGCCAACAAAAAACAAAAAGAAAAATGCCAGCAAAACTTTCTCACATTATTCAGATGAAATTAGCGTGAGTGTGGGAGAGTCCTAGAGACTCTTTAGATTAAGATTTCTTTAAAAAAAATTAAATAATAAAATTATATTAATAATTATGATTGCATAAAATGTTGCAAAAAATAATGATACTCTAGTGGATAAAGCATTACTGTGAATGATAGAAGTCTTGGGTTGGAGTCTCCCTAAAGTTAAAATAAGTTTATTTTTAATAAGTTTATTTTTTTAGTAAACACAAATGAACATTTATGAGTAAACAGACCGGCCTGACAGGCTTCAGGTCAGGCCTGTTTGGCCTGGCCTGTTCCCATCCCTAAATCCAATATAATAAATTAATATATTTTAATACAATATTTATAAAAAGATGTATTATAAGCTTAAATGATTCACAAATTTTTAAATTTCTTATAAATTGACTATTTTAATAATTTGACTTATTATAATTATATAAAACCTGAATTCAAATCCATGGAAAGCCCAATTCAGGGAGACAATAGCTCAGCCACAAGTACTTGGTCAGCACTTGTACTATGGAGTAACTAGCGACTCAATTGACACTTCGTGCTCACAAGTATTATATAAATTAAAAATATAATTAAATACTTATATATATATATATAAATTTAAGACCAAAATTTGTGTATTAAAAAGGATGAAGAAAAATGTATAAGGAGGTAGTAGTTGCAAAATTGTTTTGACCATGCATGGTTAGGGAGACAAAACTACTTATCACACCAATTTTACACCTTTAAAGATATTTTTGATAGGGTATCTTTTAATAGGCTTAATTAAGTTTTTAGTCTCGGTAAAATTTTAAAGTTTATTTTTATTCTCTGTATTAAATTTTTAATCCCTGTAAAATTTTGTTTTAGTCCTCCTCAGTACTTATGTAATCTTCTTTGTATATTACCACCATGTTCCAAATATATATTTAATATTTATACTAACTAATATCAAGTAAAAAAAGTATATATAATTATTTTAACAAACTTTAAATAATTTAAATTACTAAATCATGTTTATATTAATAAAAAATGTCAAAATTATTTAAAATTATTTAAATTATTAAATATGTGACTAAAATTATTTAAATAATTTTAGTTACAATTATTTAAAATAAATATAAAACAAAAAATTATTTGATGTTGGTTTTACCTTTTCATAGGCATAAAAAAATATTTAAATAAAATTTATTTTTTAGCCCCTGTAAAATTTTAAAGTTTGTTTTTAGTCCTTATAAAATTTCAAAGTTTGTTTTAGTTCATGACTGGGGTTAATGGCGTTGACATGGCCGGCACGGTCACGTCAACGCTATCAATCTCAGCCAGCACACGAACTAAAAATAAACTTTAAAATTTTTAGAGACAAAAATTTTATACAAAGATTAAAAACAAACTTTAAAATTTCACGGGGCTAAAACTTAATTAAGCCTTTTGATATGTATAATTTGAATTCCCGAACATAATTTTTTCCTCCTGTTCTTTTTATCATAGGTAATAGATACAGTGGCCCAAAGGCCAAAGGTAAAGGTTCATCATGGTTTCTAATAATTTGTACATTGTTCCATTCTCAATTTATACATCAGTGGTATAAAATTGCCACCGGTGGAATTATTGAATTATTCATCTTCGATATCCCTCATTTTGATATTCAGATTTAAAAAAAAAAAAAAAAAGAAGATCGAGAGGTTCAGTTGGCGGGAACTTGAAAAGCTAGCGAAAAGCGCGGTTGTTGTGAGCTGTGACTCACAGACTCAGCAATGGGATCGGAAGACGATGCTGTTGTTGTTCCGGAATGGGCATCGAAGCCTTGCATAATGGGAATCGACGAAGCTGGAAGAGGCCCTGTGCTAGGTCCCATGGTCTACGGTTGCTTATACTGCGCTCGCTCCTACCAGAACACACTCTCAACTCTGGGTTTCGCAGATTCGAAGACGCTGAAAGAAGAGAAGAGGGAAGAGTTGTTCGAAGCTCTGAAGGACAATGATTCCATTGGCTGGGCCGTTGATGTCATTGACCCTAGGGTTCTCTCCGCTAAAATGCTCCAGAAGTAAGAAATATGTTTCCTCCCTTTGCTGTTTCGCTGCGTTTTTTTTTTCTTTTTCCTTTTCTGTTTCGTTTTGATTTTGATTTTATGATTTTAAACAGGAATAAGATTAATTTGAATGAGATTTCGCATGACTCTGCCATGGGACTCATCGATAGGGTACTCAAATTGGGAGTGCTCTTAACGGAGGTAAATCAAAACTACTTTCCCCAAATCTATGTTTAGTAGCATGTGCGCGTGGTACATTTATTCATGAATTTCAGTTTGCACCCACCCTATATGCCTCAATTTAGCGCTCGGTTTGGTGAAATCATGTTGAATTTGTGAAGACCTGGCAGTGTGGTATTAATGCAGATATTAATTTCAAATACGATAGTTAAAAACACACACACACACACACATATAATATGTGTGATTTTTCAGGTTTATATAGATACAGTTGGGGATCCAGGGAAATATGAAGCGAAGCTGTCTAAAAACTTTCCATCAATTAAATTCGTGGTTGCAAAGAAGGCTGATAGTCTTTATCCTGTTGTCAGTGGTGCGAGTATAGTTGCAAAGGTACTTGTTTCTGGCCTTATAAAATTACCTATAATCTGCTTGCAAGGTTTAATTTAATCCAACGTTTCAGGTCACAAGAGACCGAGCTGTGAGAGATTGGGTTCTTGATGAGACTACTGAAAACATGCACAGGAACTTTGGTTCTGGATACCCTGGAGGTGTGAAGGCCTTTTAAGTTAATCTCATGCTGTTTGTGTCATTCTGATTAGGGTTGTACTTATGTATGATAGATCATCTGGTTATGTTTTCATTTGTTTAGATCCCCAAACCAAGTCTTGGTTAGAAGATCACAAGCATTCTGTTTTTGGATTTCCAACATTGGTTCGATTTAGCTGGGGAACCTGCAATACTTATTTTAAAGATGGTGCAGAAGTCTTGTGGTAAGCCTGCTTTCTTTAATCTTTTGGGAAGTCTTATTATGATAATGTACTTATCATGTCAATTCTTTGCTGTGCTTCTCACTGGGGTAGTTGAACTAGGCCCGATTTTACTGCTCTGAATCATTCAAGAACAATCATGACATATTGCTAAGTGCTATTTGTAGCAACCTAACTTAAATCATATGTTGGGTTCAACTTCAAAATTTAAACCAGCTGTGACTTCTGACTATCATTTTCTTTAACTTGTTTTTGTTTTCTTTTTGGGTTCAAGGTTCATGTACTCCCAGAATAGCAGTCTCAAATCTAATCCAGTCCCACATCCGACATCAGTACATTTTGGAATTTGCTCTTTTATGAACTTAACACCTCCTCACTACTGCGCCATATCTTTTTTACTTTCAAAATCATTTGAGTTCTTCTAGTTGTTTTCACTTTTCAGATTGATTAGCAGGAACTTGTTTTTTCTTATTTACGGTGTCTTGTCATGTCAACAATCAAAAAGAGAAAAGAATACAAGATATAAAAGATTCAGAAGTTTGGACGAATCACCGTACCTGGTGTGCACACTTCATTTAGATTCATTCAAGTGTATTGTGAAAGAACTACAGCCCCTAGAAATTAAGCTGTTAGGTCTGGTTTTATCTGTTTATCTCAGGCCCTTCACACAAGAGCTTTGAGCTTGAAGGGTGGACATTGCTCAAGTCTATTTCACCTAAAGCTTTATCTTTGTTCCTGCCCCAAAGCGCGTTTATGCGAGAGAAAGGAGACCGGGTGCATGATAGAGATATAAATCACTCTTTTTTATCACACTGCTTGAGCTTTTAAGCTAGTTGGTTTCATAGTATGTATCATATCTTTGATTAAGGATGAAATTCAAATCACTTCTACTGTGACCCATCATGTATATTAGGATTTGTCATTGTTTGTAGGGAGTCTGGCAAAGATGAAGACGGTGGTTGCAATAATAACAATGGCAAGCGGCAATTGAAATTAAGCAATGTGGGTTTCGCCACTTCCAAGAGGAGAAGTGAAGAAATAGAATCAAGTGGTAAAGGGCGCAGTAGATTTTTCCAGGCTCGGAAACTTGAGCAGCTCACTTATTTCCCAAAATGATACTTTTAATTATTATGTCATCTGTCTTCGTATCAATTTGGTTAATTCTAGCTTCTTTGTATATTACTAGTATTATAGAGCGTTAATCCTTGGATTTTGGAGAACATTTTCTGCATTTGCACTTTCTAGGATGACATTCACCCTGACCACTACCAGAACCAGATGAGTACTTAACAGTCTTAACTACTATATATTTTGAGAATGTTCATTTTGTTTTGATTTGGATCCTCTAGATCTCACTTTTGAGAAGAATCTCATTATTAAATGAATAAAGTGAAAGTGAGATCCATTTTCCCTTACATGATCTCATTAGGAGATTCTTGTAATTTGAATTTTTAATATTCCAGGGAATAGATGCATGTTTTCAGTCTTATTCGTATTCAATTTGTATTTCTCAGTTGCAGATATAGGAACTCGCACGCATAAGTCAGCACCTTCTGCCGACATGGAATCTATAAACATTTTTTTGGTTTTCTTTTCTCTTCTCCTGTTATTTTTGCATCCTTTGACATGAGACTTATTCCTTCGAGCATTGAACAATACGGTGGGCCTTTACGCATCTTCAGGAAGGAAGATAATTTACCTACCGCTGAGCCTGACTCGAGTATGCCTTCTGGTAACTCGTGTGATTAATTTGATATTTTGAGTGTGTGAACAATCCTTTCAAATCTGATTTAAATTCATATTCCTTGCAACTGAAAAATTCTGTTTCTCTGAACGTAATACACAGCACACTGTTTCACGAAAGTATTGTTGGAAAAGAACCTATAACAAACAGTTGTAACATAATATACAATTAACTGTTTTATTTTACAAAAATAGCACTATGATAGGGTAGACCAAGGTGATCATAAGCGTAGTGAAAACTTCAATTTTGTTATGGTTGCAACTTGCAGCATGATCATGATGTTGATGATTATTATTTGCAGCACCGGCTGCATAAACTGGTACTGCATTACCTCCATGTGTATTGGGAGGTTGCCGGGATCCTGAATCTCCATTTCCATGTGAATTGCCGCCATGAGCGCTGCCATGAGGGCTTCCTTCTATCTTGCTTCCATTCATTCTCTTGTCTTCTATCTTGCTCTTCTGCATTAATTCTATCAAAACAATAATCTTACTACAGGTGTTGTACTCATGAACCTCTTTCTTTCATATGATTAAAAAAGAAAGAAACAAGGTTAGCTATATTATAAAGGACAGACTTCCTATTGATGAATATTAGTACTACTATTAAATAGTCACACACTCTTAATGCGAAAATTGTAACTAAATAATATTGTAAAAAAATTTACTCTTGCAACTTGCAAATTTTTCACTTATTATTAAATATTTTTAGAATGTATATGAACTTGGTGCATGATTATTATTGTATATTATTAGTATTACGCAGCAAATACAATGACACTGTTTTTGGAATACATTCAAGGCGTGTTATTATCCATTCATTTTAATTTATAATATTTAAAGAATATATAAAAATTACGAAATGAGTGATTGAGAATGTCCATTTAATACTCATTAAATATACTGCAGGTGCATACAAAAATTTCTCACCAAATTAGTTGATCTCATTGATGGTGAAATCAACGTACCAATTGCAAGACGAAAAAAATTTATTATGTACTGAAGAATGAAGATTGAAAATTTTGGTATTGGATCCCCAACGCACTAGACCACTAGTATTATTGAAAGACAAAAGGCAGTGATGAGAAATGTTCTAAAACCGTACTTTGTTATAAAGTAAGCTGCCGTGAACTTTCTGATGTCTTGTCATGCAAGCATAAAGAAATTTCCACCAGTGGTTAACAAGGAATATGTGAAAATTATTAGTTTGCCTCCTTCATAAGAAATCAAAGAGGTTCCGCGTTCCTAGTGATACCTAATAGTATTGTTTTTCCCTCCAACTTCAAGACCAAAGAATCCACAACGGGTTACCCTTTTGCTATCCTATCATCAAGACAAGATATGCTATGGCTCAGGAAAAACGGAATAGAGTCGAAATAAATAGCTATACTGAGTCATCAGAATTTCTTGATCGAGAGTAAAAAAATGTTTGCGCCAAAAAAGAAAAAATAACAGAATTTAATTAGCACTAGTTGATGATTATGCATGTGCAGACTAAACAATCAACTTATGCATGTGCAGTCTATGTCAATTTTTTTTTTGTCCTGTCAAGTTTTTGGCAAAATATAAGACTTTAGATCTGTTTATGTAATGAAGGGGAAAGAAAAAGTTGGAAGGGAGTGGCAAGATAACGATTGATTTAGAATTAAGGACAACTTTTTCTATTTTTAATTTACTTAAAAAGGAAAAAAAAGGGCAATACCTGCAGGCAAGGTCTTCTGAAAAGCATATGTAGATGCAAGATTAATGAGAAAGACCAAGATAAGGAGAGAAAATCCTAATTCTCTGAAACCCATATGGCCGCTGTGCTAGCTAGTCCATAAAGATGACCCCTACACCTTGCTGATACTTTGTTTTATATGAGAACTCTGAACACTTTCTGGCACACCGAATGTGTTACTGTGGGTAGAGAGGTGGTTGCAGGTAGAATCTTTGAGAAAACAAGTGTGGCCTTATCTTCACCTATAAGTGGCCTTAAACTATTAAAAGAGAAAAAGTATAGTGTAATGGTCCAATTATAAAAATATCCATTATTAGTGTGTCATCCCACGAGTGATTGGAAAGTTGAACAACTGTGGTCTTGTGAAGCCAAAAGAGTGCATAACCATTTTTGCTTATCATTAAATGTGGCAGCTGTATCGGCCGCCTCTTTTCTAATAAACAAGAAACTTTATCTTGCAAGTGCAATCAATACTTCAAATTGGTATACTAATTGAAGTTGTTAACCACGTACTCACTTCACCTTTTCCCCACGTGTGTTCAACAAATTTCTTATTTTTAGTTATCTTTATCATCTGTATTGTTTTTTCTTTATTTTAATTGGTGGAGATATTTGTACTTATAAATCTTTACAATTTGTTAGTAGCAATTTTTATCAATTATAAATAAGAGATTAGTAGCAATTTCTTTTTTTTTTTAATTGAATAATAAGTAATTTCATTTAAAAAAAAAGGTTAAATAAACCAAACTAAATTGTGGCTAAAGGCGGTTACACAAAATTCAGCTGCACTTACCCACAACACATTTTCCTTCTTTTATCATAATCCGGTAATTCAGCTGCACTTTATCATCTCATCAGAGGTTAGACACAAAATCAAATGATAGTTTTTCATCTTCACTTTCCTTTATGATGTGAAACAAAGTTTGGGAGAATATCATTGTTATTGGAAATAGCAGTTGCCATGGCTACAGTAAGGAAAACTGCATAAAATTCTCTTGAACGGTTTTAGCCTCTCTCACTATAACAGTGTAAAATTTGTGTCTATTTTATTTGAACTCCCTTAAGCACCAAATCTATTCACAAATCACAGACACTTGTCAAAGTCATAAATATGAGGAAAGAATTCCAGCTGGATCTGAATGCAAGGAATTTGTGTACATTGCCACTCATCTCTGTGTTGAACATGCCTACTCTAGTGTATTCAACAAATGCATAACCCTTGAATTTTTCTGAAATAACCATTTATTCGTAAAGGCTAGGACAAAGTTGCTTGTGTCTTGAGATACTTAATATTTATGCGCAAAGAAAACAGTATGTGAAAGTGACCTACCTTCAAGAAGTTCACCAAATGCTCCAAGTAATGTTTTATCAGGCAAACTAAATATCCTGTTTGCTTGTACTGATCCTAAGGTAACTAAGTTAAGAACTTATAGATAGGCATCGAACTGGAAGTAATGTGTAACATTCTGACAATTATGGAACAGGGTCAGAATGTAAAGACATGAGTTTGCTGAACTTATAATGTGTTCTATATTCCTTTATCCTATCGGTTTATTTGTACTTTATCTAATAAATTTTGTTAAAGTAAAACTGATTTCAGAATCAACAGAATGTAAGCACAAGCCTATGATATGACCTTAGGAATCAACCGTCTAAGTTATAAAGAGTGAATGTGAATCAAGTGGCTTTAAGCCTGAAAAGGATGAACTTATGCGTGGACTATGATATGTAGCATATTCATTTCCCATAATCTTAATAAGTGTAAAAGACCATGACCTAAAGAAAATATAATGCTTGCTGATATCAAACATGATTAGACCTTAGGAAACACTACAGATGCTTTATTAAGTATTATCTTGTGTCCATTTAAATTGTCAAGGGAACTTTGGTAAGCCCCATAATAATCTTGTGTTGATCCAGTTAAACAAGTTAACATGTGTGCATTTGATTCCATAAATAACGTGGAGAATAAAGCAAATTCAATTAACATACAAGAAATATTACAAATAAATAGACAAGAAATTGAGAACGGAGATAGGTGGTAACGGGCCTAAGTAAACAAAGGCCCATATAGGAATTGGTTCAATTAGTGAAGGCCAAAATTAATATAAATAGGGGGAGAAGGGTATTACATTGGGTATGGAAATTTATATTGGTTGATCCTACCCTCTCTCTTTAGGATTTCTTAGTCTCTCTTGTGGATCAAAGGTTTTTCCACCTCTATCCTATCTTTCAATTGTAGTTCTTACACCATATTACAGAAAATATACAAAAAATACAACATTATTCCCCCTAATCAGTCCATGCCAAATTCACTTCGTTACAAATGGTACTTTCATTGGCCACAATGCCTCCCATCCATAGTGGAGACAACCACTCATCCTCCACACCAGAAAATACAGAAAAATCAGAGAGAAAATTACATTGTTCGACAGAGAGCACAACTACGGGTGGATCCTTAGTGCGTGGAAGCTTAAGAAGGCCAGAGGTGCATCGGAATTGCTGAGGTTGTTGCAGGTTGAAGAAGGATTGTCTGGCCGAGATCTGACTTGGTTTCGACTATGGCGTCGGCAAAATCCATCGGCAGATTGGCAAACCTTCAAGGTAACATTCCTGTACCGTTACCAGCCAGATTTTAGATCAATTTTGACAGAAATTGCTCAAACTAAAGTTTCAGAGTGGGAAATTGATTGGGAAGAAACGATAGAAAAATTGAGATCCGAATTACAGAACCATTCAGAAGAAAAAATACAAGAAAAGACAGAGATAACAGTTCACAGCAATCCAGAGGCAACAAGCCATTTAACAGCAGCAGATCAACAATTGCAGTTCATAGATCCAGAAATTCAAGCTGAGGTAGAGGCAAATGCAGAAATTCAAGCAATAAGGGAGGTTAATCTAGACTTACTTGCACCGGAATCGAGTTGGCCTAATCCAATTCCATCCTCAGCTCGTCCCGAGGAGGTGTGGCAGAAACCACCACCTGAGCCACCAGATATAAAGGTGGCGACGGAGTTGACGCCACCAGAAGAAGGAATCAACGACAAGCCACACATTCACGAGGGCGAGGCGATTCAGCTGACAGTGAGCTTGAAGCTCACCAGCTTTGTGACTGCGGAAGCTATGGTGGCGGTGATAGGCGCTACGATGATGGGGGAAGACGAACGGAGTATGCGGAGGCCAAGACCAAAACTGCCATACCAAAGGGCGACCACAACCAAAGCGCCGACGTTAGAATCCCAAAAAGTAGCTGCAAAGGTGGTGGCCCAAACGGCGGTGGAAGGTGAAGCACCGTCACCACCATTGCCGTTGATGACGGCGAACCCAGAGGCAACGAACACAAACGATGGCGCTCGTGGTGCTTCTGGCAGCGACAACTTCGACGCCAACAGGAGAGAGAAAGGCGCCTCGACGTCGGGGACCACCGCAACGCCCAATAACAGGGGCAGTAAAGGCGCCGAGAAGAAGACGATTGGCGAATAGCGCGATGTGGAAGGCGCCTCGGCAACGACAACCGACGAGGAAACCCGCATGATGGTGGCTGCCGTCGCTACACTTAGGTTGGCGGGGAGAGAAGCCGTGATGGCAAACCGCAAGGCAAACCCAGAGGCGGCGAGCAGGTTGCGAGCGGAGGCGGCGCGGTGGCTGGCGAACACCAAGAGGAAGGCGGCGACAAACGAGCGCGAATAATATTTTTTGGACCTTGAGGACAAGGTCCATTTTTATAGAGGGGGGTATTGTAACAGGCCTAAGTAAATAAAGGCCCAAATAAGAATTGGTTCAATTAGTGGAGACCAAAATTAGTATAAATAGGGGAAAAAGGGTATTACATTTGGTATGGAAATTTGTATTGGTTGATCCTACCCTCTCTCTTTAGGATTTCTTAGTCTCTCTTGTGGATCATCTTCCTCCTGAGGAAGGTTTTTCCGCCTCTATCGTATCTTTCAATTGTAGTTCTTACACCATATTTCAAAAAATATACAAAAAATATAGCATTATTACCCGTGATCAGTCTATGCCAAATTCACTTCGTTACAAAGGCACACATACTTAAAACCAAAGTAGACATAACATTAGAAATAAGGTTTCCAAAACATGAAACAGTTTATACAGAACACACGCCCTGCACCACTTGGGAACAAACATATATCCTAGCATTAGTTCATACATTTACATCCTAAATGATAAGCATAAAAGCTGCAACTCCATACCAGCAAACCTCTGACCCAACATTTGGTAATATCCCTAAAGAAACAAACTTCTGAATTCTCCATTTGCCATTTGGCATAACTGATTGTAAGAGTTGGTATCTGCAAACAAGGCCAGAACAAAGCCAAGATAAGTAAACAGCAACAAAACAACAAATACAGGAAAGTACCAATTAGCAACTGAGCCTACTTTGTTCCTTAAACGACTATACAAAACTTGAACAAATTTTAAAAGCTAATCACTGATGTCTAAATAGAACCATCATCCATTCAATCTAAGTATCTAACAAATACTTCAAGTGATACATTTCTCATTTTGAGAAACTAAATCTATTAGTTTGCAATAAACAGAAAAGTTATGGATAAAACTGTGTAATGCTTGGTACCAAAGGTGTTGCCGAAGTCAGTCCAGATTTCAGCATTAACTGAGTTATTACTTTCAGCGATGCCGATGACCTCAACATAATTCATAAGAGAGACCTGTGGCAACCCTTTTACAGTTATCTGCTGGTCATCGGTGGATTTTGCCACGGTTACCTCGCCATCACATTCGTTCACCTGAACCACTGTTCGCACTTTCTTCCCTATGAAATTGGGAAGCAAATCAGCATTCACAATCGCAGCAGGGTTTGAGGTGTCCATGGTCTGAAAAGGAGAAGACAGTAACAACCAAAATGAGAAAGAATCATTCAGCATGTTGATAGGGGAAGAGGATGCAACAAAAACTCTTTAACAGTAATTTCCACAAACAGGATAAGTGCACAAAAAGAAACATGGATAATGTATAATTCTTCCTACATAAAATTAATGATAAATCAGTAAAGAATATAACAGCAAACGCATTAAAGATTTGAGAATCAGAGATGAAGCGTAAGAATTGAGCAAAGGATGGAAATTTTGGAAGAGAAGGAGACTCGCCTTCGAATGATTCAAAACACGAAACGAAACCTTTTTGCGTCGTTTGGGTAAAAGTCTGTCGCGGGTATATTAGAAATGGAGGGGCGGGAAAGAATTACGAGCGGGAATGGTGCGTCGATTTTTTATTTTTTCAATTTGGCGGGAAACGAATATACATGAGTTTACCATTTCCTCCCTAAATCGAAATCCCCAAACTTTCCCTTCCATAGTTCTGGTACTTATGTTGCCAAAAAGGAGTATTAGTACTCATCCCCCCCACCTAAACTTTTGTTCAGTAATTGTTTGTATAATTTTTCACTTACTCCATTAGTATATTAATCTCATGAATTTTGGGCTCCCCTAGCCATCACAACATATGCATCTTTATTTTGTGTCAACATTGAACTTCAGTTTATATGAATACATCTGTTGTCATTTTTGGTCAATGATATGAAGATACCTAATTTCGTCAAACAAATCTTGGTTGGGCTTCTGAAACTTGAGTCATAAACGGGCTTCAAGAAAAAAGGTTATATCCATTGAAACCGACTCTACTCTAGTACCAGCCTTCTCATAGTCTCGCATCCTGGGAGTTTGGTCTCTTTTTTTTTTTTGTTGGTATTGTTTAGAGCCAAAGGGCCCAGACGGAACAAAACCCAAACTACACAGGATTGGCAATCAGGCGGGGTAAGGAAGCCCCATAGGAATCGGAGAAGACTACATGCAGAATACTACGGTGTGGTTGCTCCAATGTGTGTTCCCTCCCTGTAGGTGTGCTGGAAGCTTAGTTGCCACTTTTTGTGCGTCCAGTCCAACACTCTCTTGATTAATCTGCCAACAGCTGGGTGATCAGAATTCCTTCTGTTAATGTAGTCGATGCTAGTTGGTCTTTACAGGACCAAAATCAGTCCTAAAGAACCAACTTTAGTTTTCGTTAGGTACAGAATCCGATGTGTTTTTTCAGTTTTCATGCATTATAATCATAAGTCATAGTATTGTGTGTCAAGTCTTTCAGGGTGTCATCTATTGTGTCAAACGAGCATATATGCTTAGATGAGCAGAGAAGGGACTAATCCGATACCATCACAACACAAATCACATGAATGAGGGCAAACAAGTCCTACACGAAAGTATCCACACTCATATTCCCACAACAGACATATATAGTGAATAACGGGTAGCTGCAAGAGAATAAATTTTCTGATGCATCACATTGTGCATTCAAACTTGGTTAAATAATAATCATAGTCTTAAGAAACCCATGTCCTATGATTCATATCCTTTATTATTATTATTGACCCGATTTTAATCTCCAAACATTACCAGTTGCAAAAGCATAAGATGAATTTAGAACGATTCAAACCCAAATACAAAACACTTGCATAGTTTCAAAATAGCTAGCTACCATGACACAATAGAGCAGCTTACAAAAACTAACGAAATGCATACATCACTTAGCAGAGATCTTCCTCCTTATGAGAGTAAATCACACAATCTGAGGTTGGGTATGAGAAACACGTCAGAAGATAGCCCTTCTCCATTTGCTGTTCATCCAGAAAGGATTGATCGGATTGATCTACAGAGCCACAAACCAGTTGGCCAGCACAAGTAGAGCAGGCACCAGCCCTGCATGAGTACGGTAGCTCCAGCCCGGCATTCTCAGCTGAATCCAGAATGTAAGAGTCATCAGGGGCTTCGAATTCGTTCTCTTCACCATCCGGTCCGATCACTTTCACTTTATGTACTGCCATTGCCGACACTCTAAAGGAGGAAGATTTCAGTCCAAATGCTTTAGAGGCATTCTTCATGGAGCCCAAGGACAATGGACTCTTAACAAGAGCACAAGATCTTCTAGCGGGTGCTGCAGACAAGGAAGCTGTTGGTAGTCTCACAGTGGACAAATTCACAGCCGACATTCTACACCTGAAAAGAGATAAATTATATTTGTAGGATTAACCACGTTTAGTTAGAAAACAACAACGAAAGAAAAAGAACATAAAATTAAAACAATTTTTTTGGAATCAAGGTCACTCAATTATCCAGACAACTAATGTATGGACCAGCATGACAACTTGAAAGCGGCTTATCATATCATGAACCACATTTCAAGCATAGTACAATCTTATCCCAAAACAATGACGAGAAAATAAAACACAAACTAAGTTTACTTACAGACAGTTTGGCTTCCTTATGAAATAGTGAAAACATAAAATTTGCCACTAACAAAATTGAGGTACAAAGCTTGGTTTTTCATGTTGATACATAAAATATTACTGTTTAGCTCATGTAACTTCATTTACCGTTAACAAGCAAGTAAAATAACAACAAAAAAAAAGGGGCAAAACCTTTGAAGCAACAATGAAACAGGTATCACCTTGACATCATGTGAAAATGACAAATGGCCACACACTGGAAAGTTTATCTAGTGTAAGGTGACAATACATGCTATTAAGCTGTCAAAATTGCAAGGTAATATATATTTTACAAATGGTGAAATCACACTTTCCGTTTTCTATCCACTCTAGGAATACAGGGCGCATGATTATGAGAAACTAGTGATAGTGCATGATTATATATTTGAAATGAGGAAAGAAATTGAATCTATGCACATCTCACAAACCATTATTAGAGAAGTGTCGGACGAGTCAATACAATAACATAGATGATCGTGATCATCACAAGTAACAATACTTAGAAACCAAAAATTCAGGTCAGGAAATTACTCAAGGTACCAAATTGCAAGCTCCTCAAACAGTTTTCAGCTTTCATGAAATTGTAAAAGAAATGTGGTGATTAACCCAATCATTAACTCTCAGATTTCCTCCTGATTCTACCTCAAAAGATTTTTCCATTTCAAATGTTTTCTCCTAATAGGACGCTATGATCCCAATCTTCCAATCTAGGGAAATTACAAAATTTGATGAAAAATTCAGTTGAACTAGCAGCAACCGTGATGCACGGATCAAACAATTGAAAAAAAAAAAAAACTAATTTTGTCATCTATCGATCTATCAGTTGAATTCAGCTGCTCGGAAATAATATAATATAAAAAATAAAAAATAAAGGTTAAACAGAACATAACAATAAGAAAACTTCAATCGAAAAGCATGAAAACAATATAACAAAAGGGAAAGGGAAGCTCACAGTTAAAGATGGACCGAATGCAAAAGAAGAGGAACTTTGACTGGGCGATAGTGAAAAGGGAGATGCGGAAATAGGGTTGTATCTATATAGAAGAAAAGGACCAGGTTGAAACTAGAAGAGCATTGGAAAGTGACCTTTTGGGTGTTCGGTGAGACAGAGCGGAACTGTCCACTAGGCGGCGTTAGGTGTACTCATACCTAAATTAATTTAAAATTGTTTTTCGAGGTATAGAAATTAATTTGAAAATGATAAGAGGCGTGTTTCACTTCAATTTTTATTTACAAATTTTATTTTTAAAATTTATTATTTTAAAGATTTTTTTTAAGAAAACAGAAAATAAAAATAAGAGGCTCCTGAATTATATAATTTTCATTATTTTTTTCAAATCTTAAAATTATGAAATTCTGAAAATACAAATTGAAAATAAAAATTGATATCAAACTCACCTTTAAGTTTTCTTTTTATTTTCTTTTCCTAAACATATTTATAAAAAAAATATTTGAAAAACTTAATTAATAAATTTATTTATTAACATGCATTTTTATGAATACTAGGATAGATAACTGAATTTTTTAAATATTTAGTTAAAGATTCTATTTTTGAGATTTTGTTGGGAGAGATTGAAAGAGAAATTAATAGTCTCCTAAATGCTATAAATAAATGATGTATAAATAAATAAACCAAACGCCGTTTCTGCCCAACGCATCCTAATATGACTCTGACCCCTCCCTGTGTTTGATTTGGACCTTTGTGGTGTGGGCCACTATCTCCATGTCCAATTCTCCATGATTCCCACCTCATCCATCGCCGGAGAGCCTGTTTGTTTGTTTGAACCTAACGGGACCCCATCCATTAGTTTCTGTGCCCACCAAAAAGAACATTTGTCTTTATTAAAAGTGTTGACCAAAGAGAGAAATGCTTAAATGTGACCAGCTTAAAACGTAATAACTCATAGTTTCGGAATATTTACATTTAAATGGCCCCAAAAAAATTTTAATCTCGTATTATGGTTCAATAAAAATATTTATAAATGTATGGTTTTGGGTCTGAAATTGCCAAAAAAAAATTTTAAATTGTTTGAAAATTAGGTTTTTTTTTTAAAAAAAATGTCTAAAATCCCCATAGGGTGTGGCGATTTCAGACCCAAACTCATACGTTTGTTAATTTTTGTTCCAACCCATATTTTGGTATACAAGTTATACCAAATGACATAGAAATGTAAAGAGGCCCATAGTTTCGAATTCCACATTGCAATGCATGATGTGCTTTGTAAGGTGTCAGCAGCTACTGCCAGCACTTTCCAAATGCTATTTCCAATTCATTCAAGATAATGCAAATACTAACATTGTTCCATGTAATCAATAGCAATTACTTTGCATATTTAATTCCTATTGTCTCCTTGTTTCACAAACTCACAATAACAAGAAAGAATGAAAAATCAAACCATGTGCTCATTATCATCTGATAGCCTCTTCAAAATTGAGCACACAGATGTACCTCTTTCCTACTATACTGGAGTTCTAGGTAGAGTAATTAATTGCATAATGAACAAGAATCCCAATTAAACTGTGTTGTGATGTTTTTAGCATGTGGATAAGGTTGAAATATTGAAGAACAAGTTCGGGTTTGATGGGCCTTTACAAGGAGAAACAATGGATCAACTTTGAAGGGGTGAGTACATACTTGATAATTGGCATTTAGCATATATCCGAAGCTTAATTTTATAACGTGTCTCGGAGACAAAAATTAACTTCAATCACTCTAACAAACCGTCATTGATCTTTCAAAGATAAAGAAATCAAGTATGCTCAACCAAACATAGAAAAGGTTATTTGAACAAATTAAATGATGTCTATACCTTATTGTATGTTATCCTTCTCACAACATATCATCGTCCTTTTGAAAGGTAACTTACTTTCTGCTATTAAGAAATAGAGTGGTAATATGTTTCATATTCAAGTTAGGGACATTTCCAATTTTAAGCTATTAAAGTCTTTTACTTTAAGCTGAACTATTCATTTCATATAAGAACAAAACATATATCAATATAAAATTTTTGGATTACATCGAAGGACATTCACTTGAAGTTCTTTTTAAAGACTTAGGCCTTTTAAAACTATTATATATAGTAGAGTTGTGCTGAAAAGAAATGAATAGACATTTTATGAACAGTGAACAATAATTATGCTCAACAATTAAAGTCTAAATCAGTATGATGAATTTTATAACAAGATGAATCATGACACTAAATTTTGCAAAGTTTGTTTTTAAACTTTCCAATTAGACATTCAATATTTGACATTATCTATCTATAATTGTTCATAGAATGTAGGTGAAATACCTTTTAGCTTCATACACAAGTATAGTAAGAGATGTCAAGGTGTAGTATATGGAATAGACAACAAAGACAACTATTTTTCAATAAGGATTAGACCATGTTCAACCATGGTCCTTATAGATGAAGACTTTCAAAACATAGTAGACTTCTATAATATTAAGGAGAACTATGTAATTGAAATTTATCATGTTTGTCCTCGAATATTTCATATTGATCCTCAACATGATTTGAGATATCAAATTCAATATCGTAGAGATCCTACACGATACATATGTTTGGTGTTACCTCCACCATTATTCCATTATTTAAGTCAATTCTATGCAACACATGTGGCTCAAGTCAACAATGATAAAGCTGAAAATCATGAAGATGAAATCCTGGAAGATCCAGTTGTGATAAATCTTGCGGTTGAACATAACAATGACGAAATTCATTGACCATCATATTAGAAGATCAAATGACATCAAAGGTGGGATATATTATGTTTAATATCTTAAGATTATACATTTGAATTGACAATGTTTCATTTGAATTTTATTTTGATGTATTTTGGTGCAAATAAAAGGTACTTAATATGTGTTTTTGTTTAACAAGTCTGGATCAAGAGCATACCAAGGACAAAAACAACTACGGATTAAACTTTGACATATTATTTTTAGTATATGACTTTGTGTAATGAACTATTATTCTCTGTGTTGTTTTGAAAGTGTTACAAACCTGTTTTTGTATTTATGTTTGGGCAATATAATCTTAATCTGAATGTAGAACTATTATTATTAATGACACCAATCGCATGAACATTTCATTAAAGTGTTTGTTCATCACCTAAATGCATGAATTTAATTAATGTTCATTATTTGTCATAATAATATATTATGAAATAATATATGTTTTACATTATTTCAATATTACCAAATATATGCAAATTAATTGGAACGTAAGCATTGAAACCCATTAAATATTAAAAAAATACACAAGAATTTAAGTCATTTCATTGGTAACATTACTTAAAACTTTAAAGCGTTTAAGCTTACACGTAAGCATTATTCCGCGCATCTGCACGAGTTTGTAATCTAGTGAAACAATCATCTTGAATGCTATCCCAATTCCCCGATACGATGTATGATGTGCTTGATATTTGCAGCACTTTCAAAATGGTTCTTCAAATTGATTGAAGATAATGCAAACACGAACATTGTTCGATGTACCCATTTGCACCTTTGCACGACAGCTCAAAACTTGATACAAGCCATAAGTTATACTCGCTACCCTTGGAATCGTTCTTCGAAGGCATTACTTAATGAAATGATGTCTATAGAAGTTGCAGCTTTTCATAATCAAACAGATAGAACAATTACGAACCAGATAAATAGAGTTTATGATAAATGGAAAACAAGAACCGTAAGAAAGTAAAGATACAAGGAATGTTCTTTTAGTTTTTTCTACATGCTACTACTGTGTGGAGAAAGCTGTGTTGGGATTGACTAAAAGAATCAGATTTTTACTCAGGTCTCAAGGAACCTACCACAATATCTCAACGCCTCTTCGGCGAGGACAATCTGTGCCTGGACCATTCCTCAAGAGCCTTGCGATGAAGAGCATTCATCCGGATGTAAGGCCGCTTTTGTTTGATCAGCTTCTCAGCACTCTTCCAATCCTCTGTGATACCTAATGCCACTAACAGTGCACACATAACAGCAACACTTCTTCCATGACCTTCAAACAGGGGAAAAAAGGGGAAAAAAGATGAAGATACTTGTATCATCTTATTATGCATAATAATCTGGCTTGAAATTAACAAATATCAAACAGCTCAACTTTATACAGTCCAAGATATTATAGGTCTGATAAACTGCTTATAAAATTACATGAGGCAATTTCATTATGTTTGTCCTCGCTTATTGGTAAGTAAAATGTGGATAAATCAACCAGTGGGAGTTCCAAAACATTAGAAATTAAGAATAACCTCATATTCACACAGAGGATAGAGACAAGTTCAAATTATAAGGGATCGTCATTGTTCTGGTGTTCACACAAAGAAAAGGGATCATTTTGATAGTTGGGAGGTTTATTGCCAGAGAATTTTCACTTTTGCAGGAACCAGAACATTAGAGAACTAGGGCTTTAGACTCCCATCTGCTTTCACTTCATGCAGTTAATCACTCTTCCAATTTAGAATGAAGAATTTGAACTTTAAACTCTTCTACTGTATTTACTCGTAAGCCCTTTATTCCGTTTCTATATCATTCTCTAATCATGCGAGGAACCTCATTGACAGATACAAAACCCCATTCTAAGCTCAGGTCTCCTTTTTGTTTGGGCAATGGTAATTAACACAGATCAAAGGGAGGGTAGTTTTATTGTCATGCTATCATAATCATATCATTGTCGGTTGAAGAAGTTGCAAGTTGAATACGAAGAATATGCATAAGACATAAAAGGAACTTCTAACAGAAACCTATCCAGAGGGTGAGCCTCGGTGCAACCCTAGAGGTCAATGGTTCAAATATTAAAAACAGCCTCTCGGCAAGCAGGCTTATACCTTCCCTACCTAGACCCAATTAGGGGAGCCTCATGCACTGGCCGCCCTTTCTAACACAAACCTATCCATTACTTTATGCTTAAAGAAACCACTCCAATCTATTCATCTTAGTCAATTATTACAATCAAACACTAAACTAAACCATCACAAACAAGCACACACAAAAAATTTATTTATTTAAAAAATAAACAAATCATAACAGTAAAGTTAGTTTACCATAAGCACAGTGGACAAAAATGGGCTTATTGAGCTCTCTCTTTCGACAAACCCACTTCACAGCATACTCAATATCAGCAGGCCGAGGAGACCTCGTGTCCCAAGTCGGGATGCACATATACGGCAGCCCCAAGAACTCCTTTCGCCTCGGGAACTCGCACGTGCAATCGACGATCGCGGGGTCGCCAGGTGGCAGCTTCTCAGGCGACGATGGCCACCCTCCAACGTACAGTCCTTCGTGGACTTGGGTGTACGGCGGTTCCCCGCTCCTCAACCTTCTCAGAACAGAGAAGACTCTGACGAAGTAGAGGTAAGGGCTGAACATGAGGAGGGACCAGATTGGGAAGGTTCCGTCGGTGTTCTTGGCCAGAAGCGTGGGAAGGTCCACGGACGGGTGAGATGCGATCGAGACCAAGAAGGATACCAAAGAAGCGTAGAGGAACGGTGCAGATAAGAGGGTGAAGCCAAGGCTTTTGAGGTACGCGAAGAGCAGCATCAGCGTGGTTGCTTTGAGTGCTATCAGCACTGATATGCCCACGCCCATGTCTGAGATTGAAATGGAATCGTAGCGGTTTTTGTTTATAGTGACAATCAATCTTTGTAGCTTATGGTTCAGATCTGTATTGTGCCTTGGCATGGTAATTGGGAGACATAAGCTGGGGTATTAAAAATGGGTTGATTCATAAATAACTGATTCTCAAAATATGGGTTGAAATGCATTTTACTAAATATATGGGGCAAAAAAAAAATTGAAAATAAAAAAGGCAAAACTGCTACTGAAATTGTCATGTAATTGGGTGATTTCAAAGTGCACCAATGACAAGACATGTTGACGACAAGGGGGCCAGTGACACAACTGAAATTGCCATGTGCCCTGGCAATTTTAGACCCCAGCAGTGCCAATTTTCAAGTTGCGTGTTATTGAGGGGGAGACTTGTTCGGTTCTCGGAGACCAAACCGTGTGCAGCACCATCAATACCCCTTCCTTTGAACAGCACCACCTAAACTCATTTTGCTATCATCCTTTCAATTCTTATTTTTTCATTCCGTTGTAATTTGTATCACTTATAATTCCCTTCTGTTCTAATTTTTATTTTCATTTGAGTGCTTATCTTTTTTTTTTTTCTTTTAGTTAAGTTCTTAATTTTTTTCCTTTTAAACAAATTATGACCAAAAAAAGTGTAAAGAGTTTATTTGTATTTAAGTAAAAAAATAGTATTACAATGGTGAGATCTCGGAAGGAAGATGACACTGTAAATCTGTTGCTACACGTCTCATAAAAAATCTTTCAAAATGATTTGGTTTATATTTATCTTATATAGGCATTATTAATGTTATATTTGATTAGTCATGTGTATATTTATGTCTATATTCAAACATATTTTATTGTTATATTGAAACAAAGTCGTAAAAAAGTGAACCACAAAGTATGCTCTACACTTGCCTTAATATGAGGATCTTGTGTATTAAAAATGTGTAATAGCTTTAACAAAAAAATAAACGTAGTGAAAAATAGCTGCTATTTGCTTATTTTTTAATGCTAATCATTATTGTTACAGAATACGCGACAGTTGCGGATAGACACATGGTTATTGAGCCACTGAATCCCCTTATACGACCGTATTTGGAAAATGTCGATTTGTGACAAGCGGCTTTGTTACCCTAAATTAGAGTGAACCAAGGACTTATTTTCACTCTTGTTGAGTGATGGAGGCAAGAAACCCACACATTTCATCTTCCACATAGTGAGTGTACTATCACATTGGAGGATGTGAACGTAATACTTGGAATTGCTGGTGAGGGTGAAGCTGTAACTGCATCAGCGATTGTATTATTAGGACCAAGTCTTGTAAATCTATGTCAGGAAGTTCTTGGGGTTACACTTGGTCCCAATGACATAGACAAATCATTCATTAATTTGGTGTGGCTGAACAATAATTTTAGTGCCGTTATCCACAAGGATATTGATGAGCAAGACATGCAGGAAATAGTGACATGGCATGCGCACGAATATATTTTGCGGTTGTTTGACAATATTTTATTTTGTGATAAGCATGATAACTGGATTCATTCGAAGTACTTCGCTATTCTTCGAGATTTGGGTGGTCGGGGAAAATATAGTTGGGGTTCAGGTATTCTGGCCATGCTTCAGAGATCTTGATGTTGTGCTACACACACAAATTATAAAGGAATCAATCGTTGCATGGTGCTTCTTCAAGTGTGGGCTTTTCATAGATTTCCTACACTTGCACCCAATCCACATGGCCAAAACCAGTTCCATTTTTCCCTTGCGACAAGGTAATAGTTTATTAAGTTGACAATTGCAATGTTTATGATTAGTTTAATTATGCTTATTTTTTATTATTTACTTAATTAATATAATATCTTGCAGATGGGTTGATCATGTGTATATTCCCAATCTCCATAATTTTACTATCAAAGAATGTAGAAAAGCCATAGACGACATGGCCCCAGAAGCGGTATAAATTAAGTAGTTAAAAATTATAAACAATTGTGTTTTGTTAATATCCCACTGTAATTGATTATTTTTGTGTCCAATTTATATGGCAATCATATTGTGAACTTAAGGTTGCTGCAGTCATCCTAGGTGAAGTGAGGAATAAACGGGGTGCG
The DNA here is from genome assembly GCA_003254905.1 of Nissolia schottii. Classification (NCBI taxonomy): domain Eukaryota; kingdom Viridiplantae; phylum Streptophyta; class Magnoliopsida; order Fabales; family Fabaceae; genus Nissolia; species Nissolia schottii. The sequence continues at coordinate 1,422,937 of QANU01024517.1, forward strand.
TGGTCAGTAGTATGCCCACTAATATGCTTTGAGATTGTTGAGTGGCATGCGCTGATTATAGCCCTAATCTTAACCTTAAATCCTAAACTTAAACCCTAATCATAATCCTAACCTTAATCTTAAAATTAAATCTTAACCTTAAACCCTAAACCTAAACCATAATCATAACCCTAACATTAACCTTAAAATTAAACTCTAACATTAAACCCTAAAGCCTAAAACTTAACCTTAAACCCTAAACCTTAAAATATAACCTTAAACCCTAATCATAACCCTAACATTAAACTCACGTCCCAACTGTTAAAATCAGCATTAACCCTTTTAAAAGAATAAATCATAGTATCGGGTTGAAAAATTACCCGCCCCGCTCACAATTGCAGCATTAAACCGCTACAGTCGACCCGACCCGACCCATCACCTTCTTCACTTGGAACTAACACCACACTTACCGCCATACACTGCAACTCCAAAAGCGAAGCTAATGCTCATGGGGTCAATTACTGGTGTTTTTTTATCACAAGAAAATCGAAACTTTCCTTGAAGATCCAGCCAAAAAACCGGACTTCTCTCGCGGACTCGTATTTTTTCCTAGACAGTAAAGTCCCAGAGATCATAGTGCATTGTGAGTGACAGAGGAGATGGAACCGAATCGAGAGACAGCGAAGAACAAGGAAGAGGGGGTTTTGGAGGATGTGATTGCGAATCAAGAGGAAGATGAGTTGGATACTAAGGAGAGGGTGCTCCACAAGTACTTCCTCCAAGAGTGGAAGCTCATCAAGTCACTGCTTGACGACACCGTTTCCAATCGCCGTGTCTCTCACCCCTCATCTGTTCGCAAAATCAGATCCATTGTACTCTCCCATATCATATTTTTATATGTACTTTTTATTTTATGCTGAATTTTTTTTGTTGCCATTCATTGCCAGTAATTATGTGTGATGTGTGCTGAAAAAATTGTGCATTTTGTGGGTTAGATCCATTTTGGCTAGTTTCTAGGTGAATGCTTTATCCTTTTTATAGATATAAGATTCACTTGGACACTCATGTCGCATTCCTTTTGTGCTGATGACATGGATGCTATATTGAGTAAAATGTAGGATGCAGTGTAAAATGTTTTACATTTTTGGAAAATTGCGTGCTTTGCTTATTGTGAGAGTTGTACTTTGTTATTCTTTGTATGCAGATGGACAAGTATCAAGAGCAGGGTCAGCTTCTAGAACCTTACCTGGAAAGTATGGTTTCCCCACTGATGCACGTCATTCGTTCAAGAACAATTGAACTCGGGGCAGCTTCAGATGAAATTCTAGAAATAATCAAGCCAATATGCATCATTATATATTCGTTAGTCACGGTTTGTGGATACAAAGCTGTGATTAAATTCTTTCCGCATCAAGTTTCTGATCTGGAACTTGCTGTATCTCTCTTGGAGAAGTGTCATCACACAAATTCAGTATCTTCGCTGAGGCAGGAAAGCACAGGAGAGATGGAAGCTAAATGTGTGATGCTATTATGGCTTTATATACTTGTACTGGTTCCTTTTGACATCTCCACTGTTGACACCAGTATTGCCAACAATGACAATCTCAATGAGTTTGAGCTTGTCCCTCTTGTGTTGAGGATAATAGGGTTCTGTAAGGATTACCTCTCGACTGCTGGGCCCATGCGTACTATGGCTGGACTAGTGCTCTCTAGGCTACTTACTCGGCCAGATATGCCAAAAGCCTTTATTAGGTTTACTTAATTATTTTTATAGCTTATTTGATGTTAACTCAGCTTTCTGTCTGGATGCCTTGAATATTTGTCTCATTTCATGCTACCGGTATCATGATTGTAAAGATATTTTTCATTTCTGTTCAAGCTTAGCTAAAACGATTAATTAATTCTTTGTTTTCTTACAAATATAAGAAACTAATGAATAGCCCATGCATTGCGTGAACATATTTTGATGTTTTAATATGTGTTTAGAATTTATTTAGAGACTTGTTTTTTGGCATGTTATAAATTTGAACTCTTTAAATTGCTGTTTTTTATTTATTTATTTTTTAATTTAATGTAATAACTTTTATATTAGTTAGACTATGTATAAAAAGCACTCTATGGATGAATTGTTGGTTCTTAAAAACTAACTGTATTATAAAGGCTTGCCCATGGCACTAGGCTTCCACTTGGTGGGATGTGAGGAGTGTAGATGTGCAACCTTACCCCTACAAGTGGAGAATCTATTTCTAGGATTTGAACCCATGATCTCTAGGTCACAAGGTTGTTGCCTTACTGTTGAGCCAACGGTTATCATCCTAAAAACTAATTATTATATTCTAATATAATGGCTAACTTGCAAATATTTGCTACCTGTTATAGCAATATGTGTTGAATATATTCCCAAGGATTTTGTGAATTAATTGAGAAGAAAATTACAGAGATATAAATTTCTCTGTATTGAGGATAAATTGACGAAATAATCAAGGATATAAAAGATTAAAAGGTGAGAGAATTAAAGAATCTTTCTTGAGGCTGAGGGAGGAATCTTTTGTATGTGATGTGATTCACACTAACACTTAAATTCACACTCTCAAGAGAGAGAACAGAATTTATTACATAGAGCTAGATGTTTGTTAAATCTCTTTAAAATGTGTAAATTATAAGGTTAGCTAGTACCTCACTTAGCTGGAAAAGACTTGGTTATTGTTATAATGTTCACTAGTTCATACTCCATAGCAATTATGCATTCACTTCAGACATGTTTAGGCTTGTATTCATGTGTGCATTTGTGTTGTATAGAAGCTGTTATTTCAGTAATCATCATGTTAGAAAGCAAATCCTGCTACTGTTTCCTCATGAATTGGCATTTCTAATTGCTTCAGCTTTGTTGAGTGGACACATGAGGTCATGTCTTCTGAAACTGAAGATGTACTCCATCATTTCCAATTACTTGGTGCAGTTGAAGCACTGGCTGCTATTTTCAAGGTTTTTCTTTTTATTCTTTCATTTACACCCTCAGGAACACCAGTTAGCTTGAGGAGACAAGCTAGCATGTTTAGCTTTTTTTTTTTTTTTTTTTTGGTATCAAAGCAGTCTTTTCTACAAACATTCTTTATTATCTTTAATGATTCTAACTGTTATAGCATAAATTCTGTAAGCAGGCTGGTAGTCGGAAGCTCTTGCTTGATGTAATTCCTATTGTTTGGAATGACACTTCAATATTGTACAAGTCCTCAACTGCAGCTCGAAGTCCTTTGCTCCGCAAGTTTCTAATGAAGTTAACCCAGCGGATTGGGCTTACTTCCCTTCCTCATCGTTTGCCCTCATGGCGTTATATGGTTTGCTTTTCTCTTATCCATTTTTGATGTGATGTTATATTCTAAATATTCAAAAACACTTGTAATTGTGTACTTGCAACTATTCTTATCTATATTTTGGTATTTTGAATTTTAGTTGACTTATAAAGCCACAAGAACTACTTAGTTATAGTCCTATATGCATTATCTGGAGATGCATGTTCTGCTGACAAAATAACAATTGCTCCTCAAGCATTGCAAGAACTGCATGTAGAATTTGAAACAGAACTGGATGCGTAAAATTGGAGCCATTATTATTGGTCTTGGAAATATGAAGAGGACTTGACAAATGATATCTCACATTTGTGAAATATTTATTTTTGAAAGTGAGTTTCACAGAAGATTTAATAAATAAAATTTTACATTTGTGAATATATTTATTAGTGAGCAACCATAATGGAGTTTGTGCTGTGTGTTTAGTTGTTCCAAATTAGACTGCTGAAACTTGTGACCAGATCACATGCTTGGGCTGCCTTATGATTTTTTCTTTTTGGAGTTCATAAGCTGCAACAATGGAAATCATTTTAAATGCATACTGTTGTCTAAGCACTTTTCTCCTAAACCTGTAGCATGACTTGGCAATTGATGTTAAATTAACAGTGGGTGTTCTTCTACCTCTTTCCTTGCTACAACGTAATCTATTTTTTTGTCTAGCTTTCTCCACCTGTTTAATGTTCCCTTTTTTTTTTCAAGCAAAGGCATAGGATTACATGTTCTTTGTTATTGAGTAATCTGCCCGATGGTAACATTTATTATTATTGCTCATCAGTGTTACTAGATAATGGGCATGGGTATCTTAGTTTATAGCTTCTTTTAGCAGGGCATATTCGTAAGCATTGTTTCATCTTGGTTATTGACTTGTCATAAGCGACTGTGGAACCTTCATCTCTGTCACCATTTTCTTGCTTTGATGACTGTATGCCTATCATGCAGGGAAGAACCACCAAACTAAATGCTTCTCTAAATACATCCAGTAAAATTGATCAGTCCAATATGCCTGTGAATGACAACTCCAACTCAAATGAAGTTATAGACGGGGCACAAGATGAAGACATGGAGGTTCCAGAAAATGTTGAAGAGATTATTGAGATGTTGTTATCTGGTTTGAGGGATATGGTATGTCTAAAAGGTTAGATTCTTATAATAAATTTTGTGTTTCACCTATGTGCAAGTTCCTGAGATCATATGATACAAAGTTTGACATTATTTCTAGATGCATGTAAATGATGATACATCTGAAAGCAAACAGATGCCTAATATCTCTGTAAATTATGCCTGATGCCTGAAATTATGTCTATATATGTCCTTTTCCCTTTTATCACTTCAATGACCAAAATAATGTTTTGGGTTGTAGGATACTGTTGTCCGTTGGTCTGCAGCAAAAGGTATCGGGCGCATAACTTCACGTTTGACATCGTCCCTTTCTGAAGAGGTTTTATCATCTGTTTTGGAGCTGTTTTCACCTGGCGAGGTATGGTACTTGATTATTGTTTGTATGTGTTCCCGACCTACCTGCTATGATTTACTGGTTCAAGTTACATTCACCTACCTAGGTTTATAGTTGTATTCACTAGAATTATACCGTGCTTAACTATTTTTCTGATCCATTGTTGTACCTCACAAGCAACGTTTTTTTTTTTCAGGGGGATGGTTCATGGCATGGAGGCTGCTTAGCTTTGGCAGAACTTGCTCGTAGGGGCCTGCTCTTGCCTACTAGTCTTCTCAAAGTTGTTCCTGTTGTTGTGAAGGTGATGTTTACACTTGATAGAATTATATCCCTAGGTCTAGCTGCTTATCATTGTTTTGTTGGTCACATTGTTTATGTTTTATCAAGACATTAGCCAATCCTACCAAGTGGGAAAAGATTTGGTTATTGTTGTTGTTATGTTGTACCAAGACATGAGAAACAAGAACCTATGGACAATCCTGACATCTTGTATCAGCTTATAAGGCATGATTATCTTGGAAGCTTATGTAGTTAGCAAACTGTTACCTGATGCATACGACTGGAAGTTAGTGGGAAAGGATAGAGACAAAAAGGATAGGGAGAATATAAAAATGGAGTGAATCTTGGACTAACTAAAAAGCCAATTATTCTCTTACTCACACCAGCCCAATCTTTTAATGCATATGAAGCTTAAGACATCCTTACTTGGCAATATGATTAATGGCTAGTAGTCTTCATCTTCTAGTTGGCTTGAAAGTCTTCCAATCATTGTTTTGATTTAATTAAATCTATTATTTGCTGCATATATTTAATCTTAATGAGAATATATATATATATATATATATGTTTGTTTTTTCTTTATGTCATGCTGCTGTGCCAAAGATTTTTTTTTTTTTTCAAATTAGTGTTTCCTTGGAAATGCAAACTCAAGTTTCGCACCTGTTTGAGATATACTTGCAATGTAATGGTTGAAGTTATTAGCAAAAGTTTTTTATCAGGCACTGCATTATGATGTTCGAAGAGGTCCACACAGTGTTGGGTCTCATGTACGTGATGCTGCTGCATATGTATGTTGGGCATTTGGGCGTGCATATTATCACACAGATATGAGGAACATCTTAGAACAGCTTGCCCCACACCTCCTAACAGTGGCATGCTATGATCGTGAGGTTCTTATACCTTTAATGCCCTTTTCATGAAATAATTTATTTTAAAATAATTCACATTCATTCCATGTCAGCAGAATACCTAATCAACCTTTTATACTTAGGTTAACTGCAGAAGAGCAGCAGCAGCTGCTTTTCAGGAGAACGTTGGACGGCAAGGGAATTATCCGCATGGCATTGACATAGTGAATACTGCAGATTACTTTTCACTTTCTTCACGTGTAAACTCTTTTCTTCATGTTGCCGTCTCCATTGCTCAGTATGAAGGATATCTTTTTCCATTTGTTGATGACCTGCTGGATAGAAAAATTTGTCATTGGGTATGCTCTAATTTAATCTCTCTTTTTCTCTCTTATAATCCCTTGCACTATGTATATCTTTTGGCATAATTTTGTTCGTACTCAGGCAGTTATTAACTTTTACAATTAATTTTTTGTCATGTGATGCTGTCTCAATTTTTTTGAAATATTTTGAGCAAAAGTTACTCAGAAATTACATCTTCAGGATAAAAGCTTGCGGGAACTTGCCGCGGAGGCACTTTCTTTTCTTGTCAAGTACAAACCTCCGTATTTTGCAAGCACTGTCATGGAAAAGTTAATTCCTTCTACTCTTTCCTCTGATTTGTGCATGCGCCATGGGGCAACATTGGCAACTGGGGAACTTTTTTTAGCTTTACATCAGTGCAGCTATGCTCTTCCCTCAGGTTGATACGTTCTTTTTATGTTTTACTTATGCCTTCAGTAGTGGAGAAAAGGGAAAAGGAGGCTGTTGTTATTGAATTGTTATCTTCTTTTTGTTTTTGTTTTTGTTTTTTTTTTTTTTTTGTTTTTGTTTTTGTGGCCTGTTATCTTCTTATTCTAATATATTTTTGTAATACAAGCCTGGTCTAGAAGTTCATTTCCAAGTAGGGCAACATAGTACAATTTTACCATTTTGGTATGGAACTAAATTGTTTCTTGAACCATTGGATCTTGGAACCACTTTGAAAGCCAGTTTTTATACATAAAGAAAATATTGATGTCCAAGCTGGTTCTATTATAATGATCGTCTATCTTGTGTCTGTTTTATTGGACTTTGGGCTGGGCTTACACACTTGTAACCCTAGTCTTGTTTACTCTCACACACACAATTGTTGGAATAATTTGACTCCATTCTTTAATATGAGAAGAAGCTGAATAAAGTCTTGGACTGAGATTATTTTACACGCCATTGTGATTGAGGATCAATATATATAAGTTTTACTCAAGTATGGTTGCCTCAGTTAATGTACATTGTTAAACTTCTCTCTTGAAGGTTATTAGTTTCAACTTCCAAAATATTTACAATTTTAGCAGAACTGTGACATTTTTTTGTTGTCATTGACAGATAAGCAGAAAACTCTTGCTAGCGTTGTTCCTTCCATTGAGAAAGCACGGCTTTATCGTGGAAAGGGAGGAGAGATAATGCGTTCAGCTGTTTCTCGATTTATTGAATGTATTTCCGTACCAAAAGTGCCATTATCAGAAAAGATAAAGAGAAGCTTACTTGATACCCTTAATGAGAATTTGAGACATCCTAATTCTCAGATACAGGTTCTATTCCTTTGGGTTAATGTCATTAGCATATGCCATTTTTGTTGGGTATTATATATCTGACAAGCAAAATATTCGTTTGATGCACAGAATGCTGCTGTTAAAGCCCTTAAACACTTTATCCATGCATACTTACATGCTTCAGATGATAAAGGTACTAGTGATGTGACAGCGAAGTACCTCAATATGTTGACTGATGCCAATGTAGCTGTAAGAAGAGGATCTGCTTTGGCAATCGGTGTTTTGCCATATGAGTTATTGGCAAGTCAGTGGAGAAATGTGCTTTCAAAGCTTTGTGGATGTTGTGCAATTGAGGTGCTTTATGCAGTTGCAAGTGCTCTGTTTATTATACTGTCATGGTTCAAAGATTGCATGATAGATTTTTTATTTTTTTTTTATATGCAGGAAAACCCTGAAGACAGGGATGCTGAAGCACGAGTAAATGCTGTCAGAGGGCTCATATCAGTATGTGAAACATTAGTTAGTGGAGGAGAAAATACTCCTACACCTTCAATTGAGAATGAAATTTCTCTGTTTATGATGATAAAGAATGAGGTGATGCAGAGTTTATTTAAAGCTCTTGATGACTATTCTGTTGATAACCGAGGTGATGTAGGTTCATGGGTTCGTGAAGTTGCATTAGATGGCCTTGAAAGATGTACGCACATGCTCTGTAAGAAAGACAAGTCAATTTGTTCATCTGGAAGATCAGATGGAAATGAAATTGAATCTGTAGTGCCTTTACCTGATAACATGCCTAAGAATGACCACAAGGTTTTATTATTCGATGAAAATCTTGCTACCAGTTTAGTTAGAGGAATTTGTAAGCAAGCAGTGGAGAAGATGGATAAACTGAGAGAAGCAGCAGCAAATGTTTTCCACAGAATTTTGTACAACCAGATGATTTATATTCCATATATACCTTTCAGAGAAAAGTTAGAAGAAATCATTCCTAGGGAAGCAGATGCAAAATGGGCTGTAAGTTTATATATCTTTCATCAGTTTTTGAGGCTGGCAGCCTTTTTTTTATTGAGTGACCACACTGTTTTATTGCAGGTTCCTTCCTACTCTTATCCACGCTTTGTACAGTTACTTCAATTTGGTTGTTATAGCAAAGATGTGTTATCAGGATTGGTTATATCTATCGGAGGATTGCAAGATTCTTTGAAGAGGGTATCACTCTCGGCACTGTTAGTGTATCTTGAAGGGGTTGGTTCTGAAGACCATTATGTGTCATCCAGGGAGTACATGCTATCTGTTGACATCCTGTGGGTTCTCCAACAATACAAGAAATGTGACAGAGTTATCATACCCACTTTAAAGGTATTAATTTTTTTTAAGCAATGCTTTCTTGCTCCGAATAACTGAACTTCCAAAATATTTTATTCTCTTTTGTACCCTTTTGTCTTTCTTGGTGGAAATGCTAAATTCTGGATGTAAAAATAGTGAAATGGAATGCACTATCTTGATTTTAGTTAGGTTTTTAGCGTGTATTTTTTCTAATAATTTAGGTGCAGTGCTTGTGAAGTACAAGCCGTACAGGTCTAGCCCAATATTTTCAACACACCACAGCTTCAAAGGCTTACCTGCAGATAGGATATAGCATAAATATTTCCTAACAATAAACAGTTTGATGTGCCTCAGGATATGGCATAAAGATTTCTTACAAGAGCCCAATAATTTACTATATTTACTTTAATACTAGGTAGGACTGAACCACCCAGCTTGTAGTCGAAGGACAACTGTTTTAAGAATTCCTATTTCCTAGCTATTTATACGTTTCTTGCATAGAAAATCCTTGTCAGCACCCTACTTACATCAGTCCTTAAAATTATTCCATGTATAAGTTTTGCTTTTTTTTTTTTTTTGGTTACTTGTTGCTTACCTCGTCTGTTTTGAAATGTAAATTTCTATGCATAAGTTGATTTGCGCTGAGTATTGTGTGTAAATCTCTGATATACCGATGAACTTAATATGTATTTCAGACCATTGAGATTCTATTCAGCAAGAAGACATTCCTTAATATGGAGGTTAGTCGGCTTTTTTTTTCCTTATTTTTCATTTCTTCCTGTTAGTAGGTCATCTATTATTTATTTCTTCATGTTGTCTAGTTCTTCTTTGGTGGTTGTCAAGTAGCCCTTTATATTGGTTTGTTGGCAAGAGATGTTTGATCCCCACTCACTACTTCAGTAGAAACAAATATGAGAAGGAAGCTTTATGCAATCTTTATCATGAAGACATCTTGTACCCTAACTATAGCAACTCCATGTTTTCTTTTAATCTCCATTCCTGTGACCTTTTCTTTTGTAATATATATTTTTAGAGCAATAATACACATGCACATCCCTATAGATTCCAGGAGGGTAAACTGTTCCTAATACACAATGTTGCTATTCTTCCCTTCATTTCTCCTTATATTCTACTCATGTTTTCTGGTTTCAGTTGCCCATCCTCTGTAACTAATTCCCATATCGTCCTATGACTCATAACACTATATGAGTCATTTCTACTATCAAAAATGGAAGGGAAAAAAATTGAGTTGTGGGAAGTTTGTGGAACTATGTCGATTTTATCTATATATTCTCTTACAAACGTTTGGTGAGAATACATTTGATTGATAAGTTATATTTTCAGGCCCATACTCCAACTTTTTGTGCTGGTGTTCTGGATTCTCTGGCTATTGAATCGAAAGGATCCAAAGACTTCTCTAAGTTGTATGCTGGCATTGCAATACTTGGTTACGTAGCTTCAGTACCGGAATCAATTAACATGAGGGCCTTTTCTCAACTTCTTACTTTTGTTGTTCATCGGTATCCAAAGGTACTCATATACTCATCAGTATAAAGCTCGCAATTTGGCATCTTGATTTTAGCTTAAAAGCATATCCCTTGCAAAAAAAAGTTATTATATTTGTTGCTTGCTTTACGGCTTCTCTTTTGTTGTTTAATCAGATCAGAAAAGCGGCAGCTGAACAAGCCTACCTTGTCCTCCTGGAAAATGCGAATCTTGTGGCTGAAGACAAGATTGAGAAAGCACTTGAAATTATTTGTGAGACTTGCTGGGATGGCGACATGGATTTAGCAAAACAACGAAGATTAGAATTGTATGAGACTATAGGTTTGAAGGCGGCGGCGCTTGTGAAGAATAGTGATGGGGCATCAAGGAAAACCAGCAGTAAGAAGCCTACAGAATTGGATGAAAATGCATCATATTCCTCATTAGTTGAGTCATCTGGGTTCTGATTTTTTGCTGATGCCATCCCAGGCCTGCTGTTGTACAATGTAACCTTAACTATGGTTGATGTGAAATTTTCATTTGCATTGGTGAATGCCAAAATGAGGAGGAACAGTTTTTGTTGGTCAATTATTTTGTTCATGCATCTTTTTCTGCCCTGGTACATTTCAATGAAATTTTGGCATGCTAGCTATATGACTTTTCCCGATTTTCTATATCCACTTAATAGTGGTGCTTTAGAGTTTATCCACATATTAGTGTTTGTTTTAGCAACCCTTGTATGGTAGGAAGTGAGTATCTCTATCGTCGTTTTCTCAGTGGTCAGACAAGCTCCAGAAACTCGATTTCTCAATTGGTCTTATTTTTATTGGAGTCTATTACAAGTATACAATTCATTGTATACCACCACACTGCACAAGTGGATAAGCTTAAACAATCAAATTATCAAAATTTTAAGGGTTTTGCTAACAATTTGAATTTTAACTTTTTATGTTGCATTCAATACTTGTCAATTTTGTTTTCCAATAAAATCATTTCACTTTAGGTTCCATATTAAGTGCTATTAGGACACTTGTTAGTTAAACCCATATTTTAAATTATAAAAGTTCTAACAAGAAGGTATAATTTGAGTAAACTCTTTGCATTTTAACCAGGAATTAACTAGTAACTAATTTATCAATATTTTTTTTAATATGTCAATGATTTTTCTGTTAAAGAATGTAACTTTTATATATTATTAGAGTAAAGAAAAATTTATATAACCATTCAATTGACATTATTTTTAAAGTGAGACATGTATGTAAATTTTAAAGTCACACAGAAAAATTTATATAACTTTGTTATAACTTAAATATGCGGATTGTTCTTGACATTTTTAATTTAACATCAATTTAATTTTGAAATCTTAAAATTTAACATCAAATTAATCTCTTTGTCAAATTTAATATTAAAAAATTCAAAAAAATAAAAAATTCGAAGAGAAATTAAAAAGATAAAAATAAAAACCCTTAGTTGTTATTCCCTTGCTACCCTTCTTCTTCTTCTCCATCAAGCTTAGGAAAGTATGATTTTTGTGAGGAAGCCTTGACACATATGATGGTAAAAAAGAGTGCATGTGGTTATTATTCCCATAAAGCGAAAATGGTATGAATAGAATAAGTAAAAAAGATAGTTTCTGTTCTATAGTTTTCTTTTGGAATGGTTATTTCCAACTTGTTCGCTACGGTTGGGAATAGGCCGGGCGGTCTGGCAATGTTCATTTATATTTACTAAAAAAATAAATTTATTTTACCTTCAATAAGACTTAAACCCAGAACCTCTACCATTCACAATAATACCTTATCCACTAGACTAGCATTACTTTTTACAACATTTTATGCAATCATATTTATTAATATAATTTTATTATTTAATTTTTCTTTTTAAAGAAACCATAATCTAAAGAGTCCCTAGGACTCTCCCACACTCACACTCTGCTTCGCACTCTCATCTCATGAATAATATGAGAGTTTTGCTAGCATTTTCCTTTTTTTTTGTTGGTCAAATGCCATATATTCTGTTTATGATCTTACTATCACATACTAAGCAAGAGAATTGGTGATATACATAACAAAATTAAACAAAATTTTTTGGGATATGGACTTTGGTTTCTTAATGATAAAATCAATGGATGAAAATTTGATTTGCCTCTCACATAAAGGATATTCACGTTGCTCAGACGTGTTTTTTGATCTTTCTTCATGGGCATACCCCAACAGCTTGCAACTTTAGAGTTTCAATTCTTTATTGAAAATGTCTTTTTGATTCATATTGAATTTATACACTCTTGATTGTTATATAGTAAATGTTATATACTCAGTTAAACTCTCTCCCTTCTCTCAATAAATACCTTTATATATATTAGTTTTTTACTTTAGAATATTATTATATTAAGAAATTAAGTTATTAACAAACATAATACTTTGTTATGATTATTTTTGAAAAATTAAAAATTGCATATTTTATTTTATTTTAATTTTTTTATTTTTTATGATAAAAAAATACACAGGTAGATCTATCACTGATATAGGACATTTTACCAACAAAAAACAAAAAGGAAAATGCTAGCAAAACAAAAAGGAAAATGCTAGCAAAGCTCTCTCACATTATTCAAAGTGAGAACGTGAGAGAGTCCTATGGACTCTTTAGATTAGAGTTTCTTTAAAAAGAAAAAATTAAATAATAAAATTATATTAATAAATATGATTGCATGAAATGTTGTAAAAAGTAATGCTAGTATAGTGGATAAGGCATTACTTTGAATGGTAAATAAGTTTATTTTTTTAATAAACAGGCCGGTTTGATAGGCTTTAGGTCAGGCTAAAAAAATTGGCCTATAACAATTAATAGACCAAACTCAGGTCAAAAATTAATGAAACAAGCCTATAACAGTTAATTAGAAACCTATTGTTGTTTAAGAAATTAGAAACCTCCGCGCTGAGAAGGCAAATGGGCGGGGAAGCACCTTAATTACACCCAAGTCCACGTTGGACTCTACGCCGGAGGGTGACCAACGTCGCCTGAGAAGCTGCCACCTGGCGACCCCGCAATGGTTGATTGCACTGCACTTATGAGTTCCATACGTAAGTTGAAGACTTGAAGGTGTTCCCGAGAAATTTTAGTGTGTTTTTTAAACACATTTAATTTATGTTACAGAAGTATTATTTAGCATTAATTTCTTGCTTTTAATATTTCATTCATTCTATTTTAAACGTATATTTTATATTTTTTATGGTTTTAAAATATTTATTCATTTACAATATTTAAGTATAATTTTTTTTTCATTTATACATCTAATTGTAATAGAACATTTATTAGTATAGTGAATATAAAGAGAATATTATATATATTAGAAATAAAAATTTATTTTTTATATAGAAATAATTTTATCAATTCACATTATTCCATAGAGAAGCAGCCATAAATTGGATAGTCTTGACTAATTTGAAAGATTTTATAATGTAATTGAAATAACTGAATTTTGAGTTGTTCGATTAAGTAAGAGAAACTCAATGAAATTTATAACTGTCTCAATTTTTTTTTATTATATTATCATTATCTAATATTGACTAACATGTTTTAGTTTTACTTTAATATGTATAGTATTTGATTTTGATCAATTAAAATTAAAAAACATTATAAATAAATCAAATCAATAATAAATAATTATCTTAAAGCACAGATTGAGTTTGCTTCGAGCATACAAGAATTTTTGAGTATACTATGGGGCTGTCGTACAGAGGCATCTTGACGTAGGATGGGGCCCTCGGCCCGCTGAGCTGAATAAAAAATACTACATGCACACTTAATTTTATACACTCATAGATACACCATTAATAATGCACAAATTTTATTCTCACAAGTGCACAAACATTACAAACTTGTAAATGATACTCTCAACTATATTTAATTAAGTGCACAAACAGTACATGAGTTAAAACACAAACTTTATATATATATAAGTACGAGAAGTATGTATAGTGTATGATTTTTAGTGTACGCGTAACAGAACTCTATGTATATTTTTTAACTTAATAAGCATGTTGATGTCCAATAGCTTTGATAGTATAATGGCTAGATCTATGGAGTACATAGCAAATGAAGGGAGCTGACCAAAAACAAGAGAGTGCAAATGAAGGTATAGTTGCGTTTGGACAAACTAATTTTAAAATTTACGGGATTTAAAATGCAAGAAAATTTAAACATATATCACTTAAAATATCTTCAATTCTAAAATTTTCTGTTTTAAAAAAGTAATAATTGCATTGCTATAATTTATAAAATATTTTATGGATCCAAGTAACTATATTATCTTCAATTTCAAAAGATTAGGTTGCACATAATTCAATTAAAAATATAATTTTTTAATTTAGAATAAAGCGAGTCATTAACTCCGAGGAAAAGAGGACCTCCTTACCATGAATATTATTGAATAACGTAGTCCTTTACTTGTACATCTTATTTACTTTTGAAAAATCTTTCAAATTTAAGAAAAAATCTTGTGTACCTATAATACTGAATAACCTTTAATTAGTAGAGTACAAATTGTAATAATTAATCAAATCATGATGATATTGATGCATTAATCATCCATTTAATATCAATCAGATATTTATAAGTATTTAATTTAATAATATATTTGCTTAAATTTTAAAAACTATTAAACAATAAAATAATGAAAAATGTATCAAGTGATTTTTGAATTTTATGAACTTGGTTTTCATAAGCACTTTCGATCAAAAAAACTTCTTTTTCATGTGATTTTAAATAAATTCAGATTCGCATTCGGTAGACACTTGAAGAATAATAATAAAAAAAAACTAAAATATAATTTTGGTCTTAGAGTTATATCATATTTTTCAATTTGATCATTATATATTAAATCACCGTCAAATTGATCCCTTAATTATCGAATTAGACATACGATAAAAATTAAGACATAACTTTCTCATTTCAAGTCAAATGAACCAAATTCGGTGCCATTTTAAAGACAAAGTCTTCTAAAAAATTTCTAAGGTCTGTGATATTTTCTTGAAATTTCCTTGTCTGTTCTACATAATCTAGGAAGTACTGCTACTGCGCTACACATGTTTGAAGGTTTGTGTGGGGCTTTGTAAATTCATTTACTTGTACAAATTACAATACATATAATACGTGTGATGTGTCGAATAGCGTTAATGTAATTTTTCATAAACTTAACGGTAAATCGAAGAAGAGAAATGTTAAAGTTATCCGCACTTTTGTTATTACGTATTTTAAGAGCATGAACACTGCTTCTTACGCTGCAAACTAAACCTGCGGAACTTCTAAGAAATTTCTCCTTCTCGGATTTATTCATACCATCGGTAACAAACTAGCAATTTTTGTCGTCAAAGAAAATAAAGAAAAACGTGTCAAGTAATGTTTTGCATTTTAGTTCTGATACGTGGATCAAAAAGCTTTCTATTCACGTGATTTCTACTAAATTAAGAACCACAACAGTAGTAAGAAAATTGTAAAAAATGTATATATATAAAAAAAAGTATTAAAAATACTTGAAGAATCTTAAATTAAAAAAAAAGAAAAATACTAATTATACTTATTATTTATGGAACATAATGTTAACTCACAATTCATCTACTATCAAATGAAATCTCAATAAGATGTGAGACTCATTAAAATTTATCCCACAATAAATAAATTATGAGTCAACACTATATCTCAAATATAACGAAGAGACACAACTCAACTCCCAAAAAAAAATTGTATTGATTATAGCATAAGCATTAGTTACTCCACCAAACAATTCCGTGTACGATGGAACTTTAATGAAAAATAAAAATATACAAAATGCAACTTACGCTCAACTTTGGCTATAACTGGCCATTTCCTTAGCGTAGAATGCCAAACCTTATGCCTTGTAAGACACGCTCATCACACCAACCTTTTCCCTTGCGAAATGGGGTATCAGTCCCCCTTGTCTCTTGGACTCACATACTTACACTTGTCCCATATCCTCATCTCATTAAACAATCCAACGTGCATTTATTTCCCAATCGTAGTTGCACAAGAGCTTTATAAAAACATCTCATTTGGTTAAGGTTGGAATGATGAAGCATTACTGTGTTTGTACAATTCCTATAGGCATTGTGAGTTTTGATAACAATAATAATTTCATATTGGAATTTGCTTATTGCCTTTGGTGTGATCAAGCTTCTTTCTTTCATGATGCCCTTTATCGAGGGACATGAGCTTTTGGGGTTTGGTTTCTTTGTAATAGGCTTATGGCACCTCTTTAACCACATCAAGCTCCATGCTCTTTGTTCCAAGTCCTACAAACCAACCCTATGGTTCCCACACACAAGATGCAGGTACTTGGAGCTCCAATTCATCATTGCAAGCTGCTCAATCTTCATGGCCATGGAGCTCTTCATCTCACCCAATCATCACCACCCACTTGACCCTCATGATGGGACCATTCCCTCCAACCACCTCCACAACTTTGAGCACTCTCTCATGGCCTTTTCCTTCTTGGTCTATGCCACTTTTGCCATTGTCCTCGATAGAAAAAAATCAGCCACTAACATAAACAATAAGGCTCATTATCAACATCATTATGATGAGATAACTCACTTGCTTGGAGCCATTGCTTTTGCACAAGAGCTTCTCCTAATCCACCTTCACTCTAGAGACCACATGGGGCCAGAGGGCCAATACCACTACTTGTTGCAACTTCTAATTGCTATCTCTTTGGCTACAACACTCATGGGAATTGGTTTCCCTGAGAGCTTCATGGTGAGCTTTGTGCGTTCATTGAGCATAATCTTCCAAGGTGTGTGGCTTATGGTCATGGGATTCATGCTTTGGACGCCAGGGTATCAAGCCAAGGGCTGCTTCTTGCGCCGCGATGATGATGGTGGTGACGAGTATGTGGTTATGTGTGGCGATGACAAGGCGCTTCGCCGTGCTGTCTCGTTGGTGAACATTCAATTCAGCTGGTTGTTGATTTTGGTAACTGTTTTTGCAATGTCTTTCTACTTGGTTTTGGCTAGGAGTTATGGTGGTGGAAAAGTGGAATATGTTTCGCTGAGGAAGGAAGAAGATGGCTTTAACAACGACCTTGAATC